>CATIWM010125645.1:0-12543 GCA_949671775.1 Mallotus repandus | reverse complement strand
TTTTAAACTTCAAAGAGTAGTTGAACCAAGCTTTTGCCACAAAGTAACCTTGAGGATTCTTGCTTGATCTCTATAATTTGATGGAGTATTTGGTTTTGCAGGAACAATTTAATGTGGAATGCCAAAATGCCAATAGTTAGTTATGCTTTAAGCCTAGCAACAAGCACACTTAACTGATGGAGAAATGCTCGTCTCGTTGGTGAGCCTCAAAGAGAAGCACTATTGAAAAATCTAGAGGGTGTAGACCATCGGCAGAAGCCTGAAGAAAGGTAGCTCAAAGCTAATGCTGAATATGGAATCGTGACATTTTACCACACCCGATTGTGCAATGCCTTCATTGCATCAGCTCCTTGTCTAAAGGAGAAGATGGATCTACCAGGTCTGGACTTACTTCAATCTTGGTATCTCTCGTCAAAGCCCCACATTGGAAAAGAGTACGGTCGACTCTGATACTACTTATCACGGAGCCATTACCCTCTCCCTAAAAAACTAGTCTATTAGAGTGTGCAATACTCACATTTATAAGGTCAAAATCTCTCACTTCTTTTCCAACATGGGGTCGTGACATGAAACTCTAGGTTTCAAGAAAGCTCGTAGCTGATAAAAGTTCAACCATTGGGCAATTGTCTCGTAATTATCGAGATGAATGCTCAGTCAATTATTCAAGCTATGAGAAATGGAGATAGGCTTAAATCTAGTTTGGGTCGAATAATAGAGGATGCAAAAACTATTTGTCCAAAGTCCAAAACGTTTGTCAGGAAAAAAATTCGAAAAAACTATAGAACTAATTTTTTTGATAAAATAATTTTTTTTTTTTTTTTTTGATGAAAGACAGAACTAAGTTTAATAAAAAACAGATTTACAGAGAGCAAAAGTGTGCATAGCCAAGAAAAAAATTATGAAAATTTATAATAAATTTAAAAATTAATTACCCTTATTTGATTTAATTCTATTAAATAATTTATTTTATTTATTTTATTTTTCAATAAAATTCATATGTAAATAAATTCTAATTTCATTTGAAATTAACATATTTCATCAATGAGAATAATAAAAATACATTTAGCGTTGAACAAAATTTAAACTAAACAATCAATTGCAAATAAATTCAATAAAATTTCATTTGAATCAAATACATTCTTAAATCATATTTAAACTAAACACTCACTTGCAAATAAATTCAATAAAATTTCATTTGAACCAAATACACACTTAAATCATGTATACAACTCATAATTATTTAATTTGTATAGTAGATTGAACTCTTAATTTATAAAAACCAGAGCCAAACAAGGATGAAGAACTAATTAAGTAAAAAGTTGGGTCATTTACATATTGCGAGTTATAATCATTTTCTTAATGAAAAATGACAAAATGATGGGATATATTAACATTTTTCTGTACAAATTGCACCACTATAAAGCAGTGACTAATTAGACCATGTCTGAACCATCTGATTCTCTCTCTCTGCTTTCCTGCCATCCTGAACCCATCTGAAATTTACACACAGGACATGTTCCTTGTTGCCGCAACCATGGATCGATGCAATTTATATGAAACTGCAAAATGCAAAACCCAGTCTGATAAGGTAACCATGCAGCAGTTGATGTTGAAAAGTTATTTGGCTGGCAATACATGCAAGTCAGGAGGGCAATGGTAATGAAACCAAAAATTAAGTGTTCATTAGCCGTGAATGCTAATTCAATACAGCACTGGAGAAAAATTGTTTCTCAAAAGAAAATTCCAACCATCACTGCCAATAGCGCATTCACAAATCAAAGCACATTTGTGATGGCACCATAAGTCAAGCATCATAAACAATTTTCAAAATGATTAGGTGTAAATGAAGTCTAAAATGTATATTAAACAACTTCATAGTATTCGTAGTCCATGGCTGCACCTTAAGCAATGTAAAGGATTCCAGACAGCATATAAATTATAGTCACAAGGAAGAGGGCTTGTTAATAAGAGTGAGACAAACCTGATGCAAACATGGCAAGCTTCGAACAAGTTCCCCACTCTTAACTTGCTCCAAACAAATGGAGCATGTTAATTCATCTTCTGAAGACTTCACATTCCCCTCTGCCTTTCCAAACTCTTGCTTCATCTGCTCACAAAGCTGAAAGTCAGGAACAGATACCTTTGCACAAAAGAAAAAAATGTAATAACTCAAAAGACATTAACTCGACACCATTTGAGTCTGAGATATGAAATTTAGACTAATCTATAGACCCAAAACCACAGTAGAAAAATGCTAGAATTACTCAAATGAATGGAAAAGTTATCGAACATTGCAGGAAAATATAAATTCCATATGGTTTTACCGTGGTGCATTCAACTTTCCACAATTGTGAAGTACAATGACTGAGACTGCTTGTATCAGGGAAACAGTAGGACTGATTTCTATTGAAAACAATGTGAGAGGAAAGTGATTAAGATTGCTAGGTCATAAGTCACAACTCACAACCTTATCAATGCTTGGTTAGAAATGTCAATGACATTACGGTAAATGAAGGGAATAAAGGAAGAAGTAGATTAACATAGACAAAAATGGTACAAAATGATCTAGCAGCTTTACAACTTTCAGAAGATGTAGTCAGGAAAAATATCCAAAGCAAGAGAAATTGAACCCACATAGCCGGCCCCAATTAACTTGCTTAGTTGAGTTGAGATGAGTACTTTAATGCTTTGTATGTTCCTTTCTTTCTGTTAGTCTTAAAATTACAGTTTAATTTTTAAGTAAACATTGTTCATTTTCCATGAAGTGAGGAAGCCTCCTCAAACACTTCTAGTCCCGAGTGGCAGCTGATATAGAAGACTTCTTTTTGGTGAATGAACCACATAGTTTTATTGAGAAAACAAGATCATTTTGGTGAATGACTTGAAGATAACAAGATAATCACAATACAATTTGTGATAGATGGTATAATCAAATCATGGTTATAAAGGGAAACATACCTCTGTTGGAGCTGAAGAAGATGATGCCTGTTGCTCTGATGTGCTGGCAATGATATGAAAGAAATCAGATCATCTTGCTGTATGAGTTAGGAGAAAAGAAACATAGAAAGGATCATCCAAACATACTTGTTCAAGCCAGGAACCTTATACTTGTGAACAGGTAAAGCATTTATCTCTTCCTCGCTCATTGAATGAGTTGTAGGACCATTACCAGAATCCAAAGCTCTGAGGGTTTCATAATCTGCCCGGCACAGAAGTTAAAAGAAAACAATCTTCAGCACACCCCATTCAATAACCCAACTACAGACTCATAATTGCCTAGCGCAAACTAAAGAAACCACCAATACCTAGGTCATCAAATTCACGGTCAAGAAGGGCAAGCTGAAGTCTAAGTCCTTGTAACCTTCCTCTGGTTGCAAAAGCAATCGACGGTGGCACATGCAATCGCAACTCAGTATGACCAAGTAAACTACTGGCAGCTGCAGCATGAGCTCGAGCTTGAGCTTGAAGTTGTTGACAAGTGGCATACATTCTCAAGCTTGTAGCCATCAAAAAGACGCCAACAACTACCCAAAGCTACAATCACACGCAGATAATAAATAAAACCTATTATTGAATTTGCTAAGTTATATAAACATATTTAGCTTATCAAAACAAGTATATGGATACATACCAGGAAATTTGGTGATATCTGGTGCGAGTTCAAAATCATGAACAGCAAAAGAACTGCTGAATGCAAAATTGGAATTAGGATTTTGAATTGATAAAGATATTAAACATTTCGCGAGTGTCATCAAACCAACTAAAATTTTTGGGTTGAATAGTTCTTTTACACAATATCAGAGATACATAACACTATTCTGGGTCTCCCCCAAGTGATTAAACTTTCGGATTGAATGGTTATTCCACATGAAGGGGAAAAAAAGTACACAAAATATATGATAAATATCAATAACATTAATAAAACATTACCTGTGACAAGAAAAGCAAGCGAATTGGAATTAACAGGACGTGCAGCATGAATTCTCTGACCAAAGTAAGCAAAATTCGTACACACAAAAACAACAAATTAATCACACCATCTTATGGCATAATGTAAACTAAACTACAAAGATTGTATTAAATGGAAATAAACAAAAGATAGCCAAATGTTGAGTAGCCAACTGACAAAAACTCCCTTCACGGCATTAAAAAGATCATTGACTACAGCATGTGGTGAAACTCCCCTTTTAAGTTTGAAAAAAGAAAAGCAAAGATAGGATCATTACCACGGTAGGTCTTTCAGGTATGAAGGTTGGAAATCCGGTTTCAATATCTCCCCTTGAACCACCATGAAATGCAAAACTCATCGCTAGCTCACTTGCTGGCTGGCTGGCTGGCTCTGATATTAATCTATCTCAAATAGAATTCAAAAAGAAGATTATTTTAATTCTGAGTTAAATCCCAAACACATAAAATAACAAAAACAAAAGAAATAAATAAATTTGAACTAATGGGTTTAAGTTATTTGGAGATCATGTCACATTTTAAATAGCTAATCATGCATCTGCAACTAGACCACTAGACTAAACAAAAGCATGCAGAGAATAATGGGTTTCCACAAAGATACACAAAACAGCAAACAACTGCAAGAAACCCAACAAACAGAAACATATACACATACGATCAAATGAAATGATAATGCAGAAGAGCTTTAATCAAGAAATTAACATAACCCAGAAATCTGTCTCGTTAGAAGATCAGTACAACAAAACTTACCTTAAACTGCAGATCAAGAAACGGAGTTACAGAGCAATGGGAAGCAAAAGGAGTGACAAAAATTGAGATCAGAAGGCGAGAGTTAGGTGGGTACTTGATGTTGGTGTTGGGTATAATTGTTAATAGACAGAACAGGAGATAGTAGTGATTAAAAGTAGGTGTGTTTACAGTTAATGAGCGTTATAATATATAAAATTATGTGTCTGAAAATGCGGTTGATGAATTTCTTGGATTTTTTTCAAGAATTTTGAAGGTGGCTCGTGTGTTCAAGACAGTTCTAGAGCTTGACACTTCAACTTCACTTCAAGCCACGCGTTGCCACGACTTCACAATAAAAGCACCCCATCGTTGCAATGTTTTTAGAATCTGATCCCAAGTTGAACCGGTATTAACATCAATTCACATATTCTTCAAAAAATAAATAAATAAATAAAATAATCTCTTAAATTTTGACACTTTATTCTATTGAGCTCTTTAATTTTTATTGTATTTTATTAAGCCTTTAATATTTTATTTTTTAGAGATTAAGAAAAAATTATATTAAATTAATAAAATTGTGCAACAATTCAGATTCTTTATTGTTAAATATGCTATTATTGAAGATTTAGAGATACATTTTGTAAAGAATGAAAGAAAAAAATGTGAGGGCAAAATATAAGGAAAAATGTCTATGGAGATTATTTGCTTCAATTGATAATTCTAATGATACATTTACTATTAAAACTTACCACCAATATTACAATTGTGATAGAGTAAATAGAATTTATTTTATTACTTTAGTATAATTTATTCTTAATTTATATGAAAATAAACAATTAAGAGTTTAATAAAATACAATAAAAATTAAAAAACTCAATAAAATAAATTATTAAAATTCAGGAATTTTATAATATGTTTGTCAAAAAAAAACATCAATTCACATATGTATATATTTTTTAATGGTCAAATTTTATACCCTATTTTAATTTTTAAATAATTATTAATGTATTTTGTATTAACTAAGTACTTAAATAAAAGTAATTGTATTAATAAAAATTAATTTATGTAAGAATTACTTTTGAATAAATTTAAAATTATTTTTATTATTTTTAAATAATTACATTTTTCTCCCTTAAATTTAACATAATTTACACTTGCTTTTCTCGTGTTTTAAAATCGAATTTTTACCTCTCTTAGTTTTTGTTTCGTTAACATTTAAAAATTTTCATTAAGATTAGACGATTTTTTTCCATTAAATGGTATATAAAAAGATTGAAATGTCCTTTCAAATAATAAAAAATATAATTAACTATAAAATACTAATGATATTTATAATATATTTTAGTAGTTTATATTTAATAACATAAAACATATACATTCCTTATTAAAAAAATGAATTAAAAGATGTTAATAATTATATATTATATTTCAAAAAGCAATTGTTTACATTAGAACCATCTAAATAACTTAAATCTACAATAAATCTATTGTTACTAACAATCAAATCTTTAAATCAATTATAATAAACACAAAAAATAATATCAAATAAATAAAATAAAATAATTTTAAATATTTTTATTATCTCATGATATATTTCATATTACATATAATTCTTTTTTTTATGAATATTTGTGTGGCAATATTTTAATATCCACTTAAGTGAGAATTGCATATATTTAATATTGTCAAACATAAAGGATTAAAATATCTTGTAAATATTATTAGTGTTTTATAGTTAATTATAGCTATTTATTGTTTAAAAGGTCATTTTAGTTTTTTTATATAGTATTTAATGGGAAAAAAAAGGACCTAACCCTAACGGAAATCCTTAAATGTTAACAAAATAAAAATTGAGGGAAGTAAAAATTTGATTTTTAAATAAGAGAAAGGTAAATATAAATTAGATCAAATTTCAAAAAAAAATGTAATTTGCTCTTTTTTTTCATATGATGTTTTTGGTTATAAAAATTCTCACCAATACCAAATTCAAACAGGATAAGAGGGAGAAAGCTTTGTTAACATCTATTTTTTATATATATAAGATTTGAAGTATATATCTTAGTTAAGAAAATCTTACAATTTTAGCATTTGGACCAATAATTATATTAATTTTAAGGCTGAGCATGGAGTTTAGAAAATCTGAGCTGTTTCAAAAATGGAATAAAAAAAATTTATTGACTATTTGACTTTTTCGAACTGAACTGTTCTAAAAAAATTTTATTGAAATGGGTCCGAAGAATTTGAATTCTCCAAACTAAGATCTGTCCTGAACTACTCTGAATTATACTGAATTAAAGAATCGAAACTAGAACTAATAATTTATAGAATTATTAGTGTATATATATATATATATAAAGATTAATATTATATATATAAATTTTTATACTAATTTAATATGTAATCTAAAATAATGTCATTTTAATTATTTAAAATAAAAAGTTTCTCTAGTCAATCAAATTATTTTAAATCACAAAAGTAAATATTGAATTAGTAAATAACATTTTAGAATATTATAATATAATTTATGTTGAAAAATTTAAATTTGCATTCAATAATAAAATTGTAACATAATATACTTTGTTAATAGTTATGATGTTATTATTATTATTTTATGATATATAATATTTATATAAATTTTTATAAAAAAATATAATATTTGTATGATATACTAGAGTGTATTATAAAAATTTTATAGTTAAAAATAATGACAAATAAAACTTGAAAAAATATTTAATTTTATGATAAAATTATGAAATGGTTCCTAGTTTAATAGTTTAATTTGAATTATATTTTTATTTATTTCTTAAATCAGAGAAGAACTAATCTCCAAATCAAATTGAACCAAAAAATTTAATCTCCAAACTGAACCAAACTAAAAATTTGAAAATCTCTGATATTTTGGAGCATTCCAAAGAATTGTATTCTTTAAGTCGTACTCAACCCTAATCAATTTTCACTAATTATGGTGCATTTGAATTGAGGTTAAAAGATGATAAATGTTACTCTTGTAATACATTAATTTCTTTTAATTATGATTTTTTTTAATTGTACAAAACACACACACTAGGTCAGAGACAGGACATATTCCTTCACAAATTATGACAATTTTGTAAAAGCTTGCTAACTCATATAATCTAAACACACACACTTCATAACTAATATGGGATCCCGAATGACCAACTCACTCCTCGATTTTTGTGAATAGGAGACACCACACCGTACACATTGTAAATACTTTTTTTTTTAAATATACAAAATACACACAATACACGTTGGGTCAGGGACAATACACACTCTTTCACAAAACTATGACAATTTTGTAGATATGCTAACCCATATAACCCAAACACACACACTCCACAACCAATGTGGGATCCCAAAGGACCTTCTTAATTATGTTTAGCAAACTTTAAAACATTAAAATTAACAATTAACCTCTTTAATAGTTAATCTTATTTCTGTATATTTTTAGTAATCTAATTGAGGCTATAGTAAAAAAAAATTATTTTATTGAATTTTTTATTGTTCTATTATTTTATGTTTATATATAAATTACTTTTTTTCCTTTTTTTCTAGATTAATTAAATATAAATCAAATCTATTATTTATTTTTATTTTTTTATATGTAGGAATATATAAAAAAATATTATGAAATTTTTTTTCATAAAATTTTTCTAATAATTTTTTCATTATTTGATGTTTTAAAAATTAATTTTATTATTTTTAAAAAATTAATAATATATGTATTTATTTATATTATTTTTAAAAAGTTATATTCTGTGCTTGTTGGAACTATTTTTCTGCTCAATTGTTTCGTAGTTCTCATTTTACTATGTGTGAGTATTGATACAATTAAAGCCGAATTAATTAAAAAACTAAACTAATCCAAAATTCAGTTACATTGAATCAACTCAAAATTTTAGTTTTTTTTAAGAAAAAATAAATATTTCATTCATTAAAGATCAATAATATATCTTGATGAACATATAATATGAATAAAGTACAATCAAGAAGTATTAAAAAAACTCTCACTGAAGATACGAAACCGCTCGCCGCTGTTTTTCAATCGCGTTGACAGGGCTATTTTGATTTGCAACTAGACGATTTGTTCAACAATCTTTATGCTCCACTTCTTGGCGTTCATTAGCCATAAATCGATTCTATGGTCTTTAATTGAATCCGGTTGCAAAAGTACTATTAAAAGTTTCATAATATAAAGAACTAAAAACTCCATAGAGGAGAGCCACCAAAATCTTATAAAGAGAATAATAACTTCACGAATGAAAAATAAAAAAGTTAAATAAATAAATTAATTAAATATTTATATTTATTGGATAAAAAATAAAATAGAATAGAAAAAATAATAAGAAATTACTGTCAATCTAAAAGATGATTCGCGGTGGCCAAAAATAAAAGTATTTGATAAAAAAAATTTAATATTAGAATAGATTTGATTTATTCTGGTGTCAAAGAATTTTTATTTAATTAAATTGAATAAAATTTTATGTTTATTGGTAATTTATTTTTTTGAACAATATTGGTAATTTGTTTTATAATATATTATTTCTAAAAAATGTATATAAATGATGGGATTGTGAACAGAAATATTTTTTTAAGTCATATTACCGATAAAATATTTTTTAAAAAAAAAATCAAAAGTAAGTAAAAATAAAATTATCAAAATATTTTAAATCAGTTCAATTCAGCCCTAAATTGATTCAATTCAGTCTCTAACGGTACTGACATACGGTGGCTCCTATTACCTTATTCATGATTAAACTATTTATTATTATTGTTGTTGATGTTGTTGTTAAACTTAAATTCTTAATTTAATTTTTTGGGTATAAGATATTGTGTGCCACATTATCTCTCAATTAACAAGCAACATGATTAATTATTTATAATTAATTAACTGGTTTTCCCATTAGTAATCCAAATAGTTAAAAATATAAACATTCAGATGTAAAGAATATGGTTCAATTTTTATTTCCTACTATCCCCTTGTGGTAAGAACTAAACTATTTAAATTCTATTGTTGAAAAAAAAAAAACACAATGATTCAAGAAAAAAATCTAATTATTATTTTCAAGTTTTTTTGCTGGTACTTATTTGGTGTAACAACATCAAATTATAATAAAATAATTTGAAAAATTAATGATCAAAATCCGCCCTCTTTCATAAATTAATATGCTAACTTTAGTCAAACTGTCAAGCATTTATGGATATAAACGATACGCTTTATTTTCCTTTTTATCCCTTTAATTTGTAATGGTAAAAAAAATTAACACATTAACATACTAATTATTTATATTAAATTTTAAAAAAATTAATTATTATTCTCTAGTTTATTTATTTTAGTGTAAAAATTTTGATTCAAGTAGGAGGCAGCTGACTGTATTGTTCATCACATTATTAGTGCATTTTGTCTAGTTTTGTAGATTTGAAAACAATGGTGAAAATCATCAAATGTGCAGAATTTCCACAGATGTTTATGTGGAGGATCGTGGGTGCGGTGGTAGGGCTAAGCACGATATCGAATCGAACTGAAATATTGACTCAAAAGATAAAAAAAATATACCAAATCGAACCGAACTGAATTTTTTAACTAATTTAGTACGGTACTAGATATTTATAAAAAATCAAATCGAAAATCGTTCCGAACCTATCAAAATCGTACCGAACCAAGAACTGAATATAGTACCAAATATTAATAATAATATATAAGTATAAATAGATAGTAGTGAACTTAATTATATATTTTTTATTAAATTATTAACCAATAAATATTAACATATGTATAATTATATATGATAAAAATTAATATATTTTGTGTTTAAAATATGATAAATAAATTACTAATAAAATATTTTTATTAATTTTATTATTATCATCATCATTATCATTATTGTCAAGTAAAAATGTGGAATACCCATTATATTTCAATTTAAAATCAAAATATTTCAATTTAAATTTATCACTTTGTGTATAATGACTAATTAGAAAAGCACCTTATTTATTTTGTTTTATTATTCACTTTTGATGAAGTCCCTTAATATTTTTTGACTTGTTACATTTTCTTCATACCGTAACTCATGAGTTTATGTGCTAATTCCTACTCATTATGTTTTTCTTTACTAGAAAGATATGGCTTCTATGAGTTCTTTTTATTTTTGTTTTTTTGCATTTGAAAGAACACTTGAGTTTTTTTTTATTTTTATTTTTTTACTTTTGAAATAATTCTTGAGAGGGTATGATGATTTGTTGAATTACAATTTACAACAGTTGTGTTGGGGCACCTGTTTGTAATAATAGCACTAGCATGCTTCCCTGCAGGCAACAACACCAAACTTGACTATATTCAACCGGATAATTTAAAAAAAAAAATCATTCCTTAACTGTTAACTCTCTATTCTTCCAACTTATCCAACTTCTAAGAAACCAAATTCCTACTTATGCATGTAAACTACAAGCAATTACATTCAAGTAAGTAACCATAAGTAGTTGAGGGTGTTGATGGAAAGCAGAGAGAAAAACAAAGAGGTCCTTATGTTAGAACCTGAGATGGAACAACTTTGATTTTGGTTTGAAAATTTTTATTTAATTGATTTTTTTGTATGCTTTTTAGAGTTATTGTCTATTGCCAATTTGTTCAAGAATTATTTTGGCAACAAAACTCTTTTGGTTAGAAACATTGACAAATCAATGTACTCAAGTAATCCATACCAAAAAAATTGAAACCGAAGCACAATCAATTGCTATGTGCAATCAAACAATAACCTTTTGAAGTTGAAATAATTCAATAACCACCAAACATAATTCAAATTTTTTACTTTGCAACCACTACAGAATATTCTCAAAAAGCTATTTTTAGTGTTTAATAGTTATTGAATTTCAAAAAGAATCTATAAATAATTTACATTAATAATATAAATTTATTTATTACATAAATTTTTGAAAACTCATTTTGAACTATATCGTACTAAATCATTCTGATAGAACCAAATTCATGTACCAAACCATACCGAAATATGCAATTGTATTGATACGAAGATTTTTAAATTAGATACTGGTACTAAAAATTTTATTTTTAAAATTTTCAAAATATAATACGATTTTGAAAATTTTAAACCTTCAAATTTTTTCAACATGTGCTCATCCCCATGGGGTTTGGTGTTGTGATATGGAATGAATTCGACCAGATTATGACTGCTAAAGTCCAGTGGAATGAGACTGTTCAACCTCCAAAAATTGCTGAAGCACTAGCCTACAGATTAGGCATTCAGCTTGCACTGTCATTGAATATCTCTCAGGTTCACATCGAATCTGACTACCTGTCCATTATCCAAAAGCTGAAGGCCGAAGTTCATGATTGCACTGAACTGGGTGAAATTCTCTAGGACATCCTTTTTTTATGCTCAAGTTTTAGCAAGTTTCTTTTTTCATATATTCCTAGAACATAAAATAAAATAGCTCATAGCTTAGCTAAGCACTCGTTTAATATTAGACATACAGAATTCTCTTGGCTTAATGCACTTCCTCATGAGGTGCTTCAAGTTGTAAACGCTGGTTGAGTTTTCCTTCTTAATGAAGCTTTATTTAAAAAAAAAAAAAAAAAAAAAGACAACGAGAAAAATCTCAATTCATTTACTTTTTTTTAAACCAGTTTACATGACTAAGTCTCTTAACTTAAAATGAGAGAGTTAGATGAGTTCAGAAATCAAACTCTACTCTCAATCAAATTTTTTGGTCTCATAATAAAATTATTTTACTATTCATTTTAGACGAGTTAGGCTAATTCAGTTACTTGTAAAGATGAATTCAGTTCTTTATATTATACTAGGAAAAATT
>CATIWM010125640.1:0-12557 GCA_949671775.1 Mallotus repandus | reverse complement strand
ATCCCACCATCCTTTCAGCTGTCTAGAGAATCCTGCAATGATAAGTTCAGCCACAGACCTATCAGAGGTTCTTGTTTGAATCTTATAAGCATTAGAGGCCATGGTCATTTGTTGAAGGAAGTTCAGAATTTGGTATTTTGTCATCTCATCAATGTTCCATTTGTAAACAGAACTGGCATTGAACTTTGGCTAGACAAGGATACTAGGATGGTCACCTATCTTAAGTTTTGGATATTTGGCTTTAATATATCCTGAATGAAAAGGTTGACTATTGGTCCAATGAAGTTTATATATGTTTTAATCTTCTTTTCCTTTAAAGATTTAATTATTTTCGGTTCTTTAAAGCTTTCTTTATTTTTCTGCATTTCTTAATTAGCAAAATGTATGCTCTATGTTTGCCTAAAATCTTCTTAGGATTCTACACATCAGAAACTCTATGAAATCCTTGCTGCATCTTGGTCCGATAATCTCTGTGTGTAACCAGTGACTAGAGCGTGAGACCAGCATTGTGATTTTGCATATCATCTTTGCATTCTTTTGCTTGAACACTAACGCCTTAAATCCTTAGCTGCCTATGGTATCAGAGCCTGTGGAGATAGTGTGATTTTACAGTTTTTGTTTACCTATTATGAATAGTGCCTATAGGATGTTTTTGCAGTGAGTCCTTTGGTCACAGGTGGTCCCGGCCGGAGAGGTAGTGAGACTGTTAGTTTAGCCAGTGAGTTGTAACTGTAGCTTCCTTCTATAGTCTTTAGTCCTACCATGTATCCTATCTTTGGTAGAACCACTTCTTCTTCTTCCTCCTTTGTATCATCCTTTGCTAAAGCTCAAAGGAATCTAGTCAATAGTGACAAAGTCACTTGTGAAGACTTTGATAAATGCATAGATGATTTCAAACTCACAGAGATCTATAAAAACCATGTTTATAAAACACCTAGATTGAAACCTCTTCAAGTTTAATTATATAATCATAACTGAAGAAAGAGATATCCAGTTTAGTAAAGCTCAATATGAGATCCAACTTCTTTCCTCTGATTCTTTAAAAAAGCATAAAGCTAAAGGTTTTAGGTATATCCATATAGGACTTGTCCAAGTTGGTATAAAGCCACTTAAAAGAGAAGATCTAAACACCTTTATCCTTGTTGCTCTCAGATACAAAAGGTTTAGAAGGTTTGAAGACTCTCTATTAGGAACAATTGAGTCTAGTATAAAGGACCTATATTGTTTGACTGCTATCCAAACTTTATGGTTTCTTTGAATGATGCAAATCTTTTAAAGTCTTTGGTTTTTCAGATCCAGACCCATAATTATACTATGGAGGATGGATCGATTCCCATTGCACTGATTTTTAAAGTTCATTATAAAGCCATGATGTCTGCTTTTACAACAAATAGTAGATTTTATAGTAAAAAGGGAGAAACTCTGCTTCTCCAAATAGATATGACTAAATCCAATATGGTTATACCTAAACCCATCCAGTGGAACCAAATAACCCGTCCTCAGAACTAGATCTTGGAAAATACCACTGAACCAACACCTGCAAATCCTGAAAAGTCCACTCTAAATACACAAATAAAACATGTAACCCAGTTCCAAAATGGAAGAGTAAAGATTAGTTTTGACAGAGCATCTTCTAGTTCTAGATTGTTTATGCTTCAACATTAGAATCTTTAGGTCTAGGAAAGTTATCTCAGATACCCTATGTCATAAATCTTCTATATAAAGAATAGCCTCACAAAAATCTTGATCTGCTAAGAGTTATTAACCTCCCATATATATATCAAGCAGATCTCCACCCAAACCTACCACCATTTATAAATCTACCATATACCTCCTCAACCAGTTATTCCACATCTGATTTACCCTCTTCCTCACTAAAAAATGTAGATCACACCATAAATATAGCTAGACCAATCTACACTGAGCCTTAAATAGAAATAAACTCTCCTTCACCTCCAGCTTCTCTGACAACTTTAGCCATAACAGAAAATATAGCCCATAAGTTGAATGTCATAGAAAAGAAGTTTACTTTAGATAAAGCATTCTTGCATAAAGATTTTTATGCATCTCATAATAAAGAAAAAAGAACTTGGTTTTTTGAATATTTTCTACATACTAGAAAAGTTATTCAAAATCAATTTTTTGAATTTGTTCATGATAATAAAGTTAATATATTATTTCTTGATTGGTTTGAAATCTATGCATTAAAAAATAATATTTCTTATCCCTTTAAAGTTTTGAACCCTGTTACTATAAGAAAGAAGGTAACAATTTGGAAAACAGTAAATGGTCAAAATATAGAGTCCGAACATCCTCCTCTTAGGTTACTTAAGCACCCTTTAGGAGAAGAGACCATAGATGCTTGCCCTTACAAGAAGCCTCAGGATAGTGACTCCCAAAACCTTAAAAATATAGTCGTTCAAAACAACTTCACCAATGCTGATCTCAATAGCATAGGTAAACAGCTTTCTAGATTAGAGGGTCGACCTCAACAGAACCCTATAGAACCCTCAGGACTAGCTGATAAGAAGTTAAAGAACCCCATGTTCAAGCCATACCAGATCTCTAGTACTGCCCAATAGGAAATCAAATCCAGTTAGTCATATTTCCTAGAAGCAGTTAGAGAACAGCTAAGCCGGTTAGGCCTATCTTCTTCCAACCCTATAGTACCTGACACTCCACAGTCTGTTAACCAAAATGTAAGTGTTCTTGATAAAGTTATAGATTCCTAGTATACATAGCGAATTTCAGGAAGAGTCTCTAGAAATTGCTAAAATTCATTGGACCAATAATCAATCTTTTTGTTTGAGATATACTAAAGCCAAATATCTAAAACTTGAGATAAGTGACCATCCTAGTATCCTTGTCCAGCCAAAGTTCAATGCCAGTTCTGTTTATGAATGGAACATTGATGGGATGATAGAATACCAAATTTTGAAGTCCCTTCAACAAATGACCATGGCCTCCAATGCTTTTAAGACCTAAACAGAAACCTCTGATAGGTCTGTAGCTGAACTTATCATTGTAGGATTCTTTGGACAATTGAAAGGATGGTGGGATTATTATTGTACAATCCAACAGCAAACAAATATCCTGTATGTTATCCAAAAATATGAAGAAGGCCTACCCATCTTATACCCCTTAGGTAACTCTATTCAAGATGCTATGTTAACTTGGATTTTGACCATATCATTACACTTCATAGGTGATTCCTCCCATCTTAAAGATAAAAGTGCACCTTCTATCCAACCTTAGATGTAAAAAGCTTAGTGACTTTCAGTGGTATAGATCGACCTTCCTCACTAGGGTTATGCTTAGGGAAGACTCTAACCAACCTTTCTGAAAAGAGAAATTCCTAGTAGGTCTTCCAACCCTTTTAGGAGAAAGAGTCTGTAATACCATTAGACAAGCTTTTGGCACCCATATCATCCCCCATAATAAGTTTATCTATGGTGAATTGATTAGTACCACCCAAAAAGAAGGATTAAAGATCTGTCAAGACCTAAAACTCCAAAAACATTTAAAGTGGGAGTTGAAAAAGTCCAAGAAAGAACTAGGCTTATTTTTTAAGCAGTTTGACTATAGTTATAGCCAAAACCAAGCTTGTAAAGGAGATTGTAGTAAGAAGTCTTCTTCTAAGAAATTTTCTAAATCTAGAAAATTCTGTAAGGATAAAACTTCTGAAGAACCTTACTATAAGAAACCCTATAAAAAATCTTCCAAAAAGGATAAAGCCTCAAGCTCTAAGAAAAGCAGTCTGAAAGATGTCACTTGCTATAAATGTGGCAAGAAAGGACATATTTCAAAATACTGTAAAGTCTCCAAAAAGCTTTAGGAACTCGACTTAGAAGATGAAACCTTAGCAAAGCTTTCGGCCTTGCTTATAGAGACTTCTGAGTCTAAGACCACTTCCTCAAGAGTAGGTTATCCCTAGATAGATGAAATAGCAACCACCTCCTCCTCTGAACTTGAGTCAGAGTCTAGTTCTGAAGGAAAGCATATAAACATGCTCACTAAAGAACATACCCTAATCCTAGATGTTATTCAACACATCAATGATCCCGATGTGCAGAAAAAATTTCTAGAATAGCTTAGGCAATCTCTGGAAAAGGAACCTGAAACCCCTAAAATTGAGTTTCCTTCCACCAATACCAATATGTATGATCTTACCACTATTCTTAACAGGAAAAGGCTTAGTAAGAAACCATTAGGTGATGTCCAGATTCTCCAGTCTAAAATAATGACCATAAAGTCTGAAATAAAGCAACTTAACAAGAAGCAACAAAAGGATTCTAGCCTAATCTAGTTTTTAGTCACCAAACTTGCCTAAGAGCCTAATAACAGTGATGAAACCATAAGTCTAAAGCCAAAATCCTTAGTTAGTATAGAAAAAGTTCCCAATGATTTCCTCTATGCTTTGAGTCAGATCACTTTTAGGAAATATATTGTTAAAGTCTCTCTTATTTTTTATAAAGATTTTCAATTCGATACTATTGCTCTGTTTGATACAGGTGCAGACTTGAGTTTCATAAAGACCAGCATTGTTCCAAAATGTTTTTAAGAAACTACCTGTAAAAAACTCTCTTATGCAAATAGTTCAAAAATGCTTATAGATGGAAAAACAGAAGTCTGTATTTTAAATAATGGGTTTTTATTAAAGAAATCTTTTCTTCTAGTCTATGATATCAGTTATTCAGTAATCTTAGGGACACCTTTCATTAATTTGATAACTCCCTATATGGTTACTCATAACTCAATAGACTATAAAGATTATAAAGTTTTTATCTCTTTTCCATTTTTAGAAAAACCAAAAACCTGGCAAATAAATTTTGTTAAAGCACATTCTATTTACAAAAATCAAATTAATCTTCTAATTACAAGTAAAGAGAATGATTTATTTGATTTAAAGCAAAATTTTCATTTTCAAAGAATTGAACAACAACTAAAGTCTAAAGTTTTGCAAGAAAAGAATTCTGAATTTCAGAAAATTATCATTGATAAAGTTTATTTTGATTTACCAAATGCATTTTGGAAAAGGAAACAACATGTTGTTAATTTACCTTATGAGTCTGGATTTGATGAGAAAAATATCCCTACTAAAGCTCGACCAATTCAGATGAATGCTAAATTAGAACAGCACTGTGGGAAATAAATCTAGGACCTTAAGTCTAAAGAATTAATCTCTAAATCAAGGTCTCCTTTGAGTTGTGCACCTTTCTATGTTAACAAAGCTTCAGAACAAGAAAGAGGCACACCTAGGCTTGTAATTAATTACAAACCCTTGAGTAAAGATCTAAAGTGGATAAGGTGTCCTATTCCAAACAAAAAAGATCTTTTATAAAAGCCTCATTCTGCATTTGTATTTTCAAAATTTGACATGAAATCATGATTTTGGCAAATACAAATTGCTAAAGAACATTGTTACAAAACTGCTTTTACAGTCCCTTTTGGGTATTACGAGTGGAATGTAATGCCATTCGGTTTGAAAAGTGCACCATCAAAATTTCAAAGAATAATGAATGATATTTTCAATCTTTATTCCCAATTCTATATTGTTTACATTGATGATGTGCTTATCTTTTCAAATTCTATAGAACAACATTACAAGCATTTAAAGACTTTTCTTTATGCTATTAAAGCTTCTGGTCTTGTTGTCTCTGCTAAGAAAATCTCCCTTTTTCAAACCAGAGTCAGATTCTTAGGACACTATATCTGTTGTGGAATAATTGTTCCTATAGAAAGATCTTTAGAGTTTGCCAATAAGTTTCCTAATAGAATTCTTGATAAAACCTAGTTGCAAAGGTTTTTAGGTAGTCTAAATGATGTTTTGGACGTTTTTCCTAACATCAATAGGATTGCTAAACCTCTGCATGATAGGCTAAAGAAAAACCTTGTTCCTTAGACAGATGAATATACTAGAGTTGTCCGACAAATAAAGAAGTATATAGTTGAGATCCCCTATCTTCATCTAGCTGATCCCAGTCTCCCTAAAGTTATAGAGATAGTTCTAGTGACCTAGGATATGGTGGTATTTTAAAGCAAATTCAAAATGGGCAGGAAGTTGTAGTTTAATACACTTCAGGACACTAGAATGATACCCAAAAGAACTACTCCACCATTATAAAAGAAATTCTTTCTATAGTCTTGTGCATCATAAAGTCTCAATTTGATTTACTCAATCAAAAGTTTTTACTTTGCATTGATTGTAAATCTACTAAAGAAATTTTGCAAAAAGTGGTTCAAAATATTGCATCAAAACAGATTTTTGCCATATGGCAAGCTATTTTGAGTATCTTTGATTTTGATATAGAATTTATTAAAGGAAATGAAAATTCTTTACCATATTTTCTGACCAGAGAATTTTTAAAAAATAGAAAAAGATGGTTTGAAAAAAGAAAGATAAAGAAATATTTGAGACAGATAAAGTCTCCCCTCCTTCTTTTTCTGTTGAGAAATCAATAAAATCTTGGTATGACATTGTCAACCAAGAACAAAGTAAAGATGACTTTACTAAAGCACTTGAGATTCAACAGTGGGTTGAATCCATTTCTTGAACCCTAGAACTTCTTCATGCAATTCAGGCTACTCTGAAGCCTCTAGCATCTGAGCCTCGTAGTATCTTGGGACTCCCAAGTCCCTCAGGTAAAGCTTCCCAACTAGTTTCTAAAATTGAGAAAGGTGAATCTTCTTCTTCAAAAACCCTTTCTCAAATTGATTTAAATCCTATGGCTACTCATAGTAGTTCACACATTATTTTATCTCAATCAGAATTTCTTCCAAAAATCATTTTTTAAAATATTCTAACAGTTGAGGATGGTTTTTATAATAAAGACCCTTTCTATACTCTACAAAACCATTTTCCAAAAAACTGATTTTATGAACCTTGGGATATTTCAAAACCGCAAGAATTTTATCAAACTGTTTTGGAATTCACAAGTTCTGCAGAATTCAAACACTTCTACCATAAAAGGCTCCATTGACCCTTCCTATTCTACTTGTAAAATTCTTAAAGTCCTTCACCCTAAAGAATGGGGCCAAGAGCTTTCTAAGCCAAAAGCCTTCCCTGTAAATTTCTAAACAAAATTAAACTTCTATTGAACATTTTCCTACTAGGATTATGAACATGCATGGTTTAATACCTTCCTCATCCAAAATAGTTATAGAACCCATTCCTAGTTATTCTACCTCAGTGATCATGCTAATATATCAAAGTTCCATACATGGTTTACTAAATGGTGGCATAATTATGGACCTATCCCAAAAATTCTCCCTTTTGATATCTATAAAGGTTTCCAACTCTTCGAAACCCATTATAAACCTTCTCTTCCTAAGAAAAAGTTTTCTCCCTTGTGCCTTTATTGTTCAAAGTTCTTCGTCCCTTAGGTTTCCCAATGGTACCTTGACTATTCCTATAGTAATGGCATTATAGTTCTCTAAAAGAAATTTAAAGTCAAATGTTAGAATTCTTACAAAATTCCAAAAAAAAATTTCAAAGTCTGTAATTGTAGGATGGCTCCAAAAGCATAGATATCTTGGAAGTTCTCCCTCCCAATCTAACTTGCTTACTCAAAAGTATCATGCTAATGCTCTTCTCGCTGTTCTAAAAATAGAAGAAGAATACTTCAGCATAATGCAATAGTTAGTACAGTCTAGGACCACTTCTTCTACCAATTCCAACATATTTGAAGACTCAGAGCCCTTTATCGATTTGGGTAATGACAATGAAGATGATTGTTTTAGAATTTTCCTTCCTATTAAGCCCGCAGGCTTGTAAAGTTATAAAGTTTAAAGTTCTGTAAAGCCTTGTAAATATTTATTTTTCGTGTTAGCCTGATGGGTTGAAAATCCCTATGGACGACCCATGCAAAAGTTAGGGTATTTGTGAAAAAAATTATTTAATTCAAATTTTTACTTTCCAGGTCACCCCACTCCAGATAACTAGGATACACTTAGACAGCTATCAGGCAAATTTGACTTTTATGTTAAATATTTTGCTCCAGCTTCAGCTCAAGTCCCACCCCACTCCATCACTCTACAAGGTTGGGACCTTGGGTTCCATTTTCAAGACCTGGTAGGAGTACTCTCAGTAAATTCAAGACAACCCTCCACTAAAGATAGAGGATAGCTGGAACCCTCCACTAATCATTGAGACATCAAGTCCCCCTCATATCCTGAAGAATCTCTCTCATGCCTCAGTAGTCCTCCTCCAGCCCTCTATATAAAGAAGCTCTCTCCTACATTGAAGGGCAAAACATAATTTTTAGGCTAAAAACACTTGTAAAGTTAGCAGAGAGTTGAAAAGCTTATCTTTCCTCTTTAAGTAAAGCTTAAATCTTAGCTTAAAATTGTAACTTACTCATAAAGTTTCAGTATAGTTCCCTGTAATAATCCCTTTACTTTTCTGGATAAAGAACTTTTGTATTTCCCCTTAACTCAAATAAATAAAGGAAAGTTTCCAGCAAGAACTTCTTCTTATATATGTTTTAATCTTATTTTCCTTTAAAGATTTATTTATTTTTCATTCTTTAAAGCTTTCTTTATTTTTTTGCATTTCTTAAGTAGCATAATGTATGCTCTGTGCTTGCCTAAGATCTTCTTAGGATCTTGCACATCAGAAACTTTGTGAAATCCTTGCTGCATCTTGGTCTAGTTACTTTCGTGTCTAACCAGTGACTGGAGCACGAGACCGGCACTGTGATTTTACATATCATCTCTGCATTCTTTTACTTGAACAGTAACCCCTTAGATCCTTGGCCAATATTTAATAATAATAATAATAACTAAAAGTTAACGCAACATAGCATAGTAAATTCATATTTTATCGAAATATGGATGCCAATAACAATTTCTACATGCAATGCATACATATAATAATAGCTCACAAGTAGAATGCGCTCCTCGGTAATGACTCAATTGGCCGTATTCTGTAGGCCCTGCTCTTGGTACGGCTATAGAAAAATAATTAGGATTAAAAATTCTAACCTTATACATTCTAGATTTATTAGGAAAACTCGATCTAAGACAAGACTCTAATAAAACTCAAAACTTAACACAAACCGATGTCATAGTTTACGAGAAATCTACTAAAAATTTGGCAGAATCTCCTCTGTAAAAAAGACATCTCTCTACTAAAAGTAGAGTCAATCCTACACAAAATCACACTTCAAAACTATCAACAACTCAACATCTCGAGTTGGGCCCCCGAACTACACTTTATGCCCAACCAAGAACCAACACAATAACATATATAAAAACAATATAATTTTTCTCAAATCACCAATATATCATAAAAATTTAGTTAACTAATAAAATTTAATTTATTTATATAATAAAAATATAAAGAAAATTTATTTCCAAATAAATAATAAAATTCTAGTTTATAAATAATAAAATTCTATTTTTTCCCTCTTTATATATATATGTATATATATACACACAAAAATGTTTTAATATTTTAAAATATAAAATTCCTCCCAATAATATTCATACACATAGACACATATATAACCACATACTTTTAATAATTATTCAAATGTATTAAAAATTCAAAAATGAGAATAATTTCATAAAATAATATTTGACACTTAAAAATCCATAATTTGATTTAATAATTAAATAAAAAATACGGGTTAGAACAATCTTCCCCCTTTATAAAAATTCATCCTCGAATTTTAACAAATAAAAAAGGAGTACAAGAGTTCATCAAGGAAAATATTAAGGATATTTATTGGTGGGATGGAATGAAGAAAGATGTAGCAGAGTTTGTTTCCAAGTGTCTGACTTGCCAGCAAGTGAAAGCAGAGCACCAGAAACCTTCAAAAAAACTTCAGCCTCTTCTGATTCCTGAGTGGAAATGGGAGAGAGTCACCATAGACTTTGTGACAGGGTTACCTCATTCAAAAGATGGATACGAATCCATCTAGGTGATAATGGACAAGTTAATCAAATCAGCTCATTTTCTGCCAGTTAAAGCTACTTATTCAGTGGCCAAGTTGGCTAGATTGTACATCAAGCATATTATGTGTCTTCATGGGGTACCTATTTCTATTGTCTCTGATAGAGGTTCGGTGTTTACCTCTAGATTTTTTCAGAAGTTGTAAGAAGCAATGGGTACCAGACTTGATTTTAGTACTACTTTTAATCCTCAGATGGATGGTCAGTCTGAGAGAAAGATCCAAACACTTAAGGATATGTTGACAATGTGTGTAATGGATTTAAGAGGCAGTTGGGATGATCATTTGCCATTGGTAGAGTTTGCTGATAACAACAACTATAATAACAGTATTAAGATGACACCATATAAAGCTTTGTATAGAAGGAAGTGTAAGTCCCCTTTATGTTGGAATGAAGTTAGAGAAAGAGAGCTAACTAGACCAAAAAATATCAAGGATACATCCGAGAAGGTTGCTTTGATCAGAAAAAAATTGAAAATGGTAGCATGCAGACAGAAAAGTTATGAAAACCCGAAGTGTAATGATGTAAAATTTCAAGTTGGGGATTATGTATTCTTGAAGGTGTTACCAATGAAGGGTGTTATGAGATTTGGAAAGAAGGGAAAGTTGACACTGAGATATATAGGGCTTTTGAGATTTTGGAGAGAGTTGGCATGGTTGCCTATCGGTTGGCTTTGCCTTCGAATTTGTTTCAAATGCATCCAGTGTTTCATGTTTCGATGCTCAGGAAGTATATTTCGGATCCTTCGCATGTTTTGCAACCCTAAAGTGTGGAAGTGAATGAAGATTTGACATATCAGGAAGAACCAGTTGCAATTGTTGACTATCAAGTTTGTTAGTTGCGTTCTAAGCAGATTCCGATAGTTAAAGTCTTGTGGAGGAGTAATAATGTTGAAGAACACACTTGAGAGACTGAGGCAGAAATGCGGGTGGCATATCCTTATCTTTTTCCTCGATGAACTCTTGTAATCCTTTTTTATTTCTTAAAATTTGGGGACGAATTTTTGTAAGGGGGAAAGATTGTTATAATCTGTATTTTTTATTTAATTATTAAATTAAATTATGAATTTTTACGTGTCAAATATTATTTTATGAAATTATTATCATTTGTGCATTTTTAATACATTTGAATAATTGTTAAGAGTATGTGGTTATATATGTGTCTATATGTATGAATATTATTAGGAGGAGTTTTATATTTTAAAATATTAAAACATTATTGTGTGTGTATATATATATATATAAACTATTTCTTTTTCCCTCTTTTTCTTTCTTTTCTTCCTCTTTTTTTTTTCTTCCTCTTGTCCCCGATCAACTACCAACCACCACCCCATCACTGCGCCGGTCACCATGTCGCCGCCAGCAACAACCAAACGACGACAACACCACCCCATTATGGCCGGCCACCATTTCTCTTCTCCCTCCTTTGCTTTTTTCCATCAACCGACACAAAAAAAGTCGCCTGCGTCGCCTCTGGCTACCCCAGACCTTGCCATCAGTCTCAAATGATTTTTCTTCCTCTGGGTAGTGAAACCCCTCAATTAATTTTAACGGATAACTCCAGGAACCACCTCAATTTGAGGTAAATTGATTTCTGCAATTTTGACCAATTAGCCTAATTCCAACTCAAATTAAAGAAATTGGCCAAAATTATATAAGGTAAAAATTATCAACTTTTATCCACAGGAAACTTCTAAGCATTAACATAACTAACTTCTATTTCACCTGTATATTGACAAGATTTTCAAACATACTCAACAACAACAACCACATCTATCTTTATAAAGTAAAGTCGAAATCTTAACTTTATTTTTTATTATTTTCTTGTGTTAGAGATGGTAATTTTATTTCAATTTTCTCATGATTTCGGTTGCTTATAGAAAAGTATATATTTGAAAATCATGAATTAAACTTTCAGCAATTTGTTTTTTTTTTTTTTAGTTTCTTTGAGAATTTGGGAAATTTAAAATGAAATTTGAATTTGATTTGGTTGGCAATAATTTGATTTTGCTAGATTTATCTTTCTTGAAGTTACTTGAACAATGCCCCTTGCCTCTTTCTTTCTTTCTTTGGTTGTACTTTGATGATTATTATCGAGAAGAAAAGTTGAGTAATAAACATGTACAATGCATTTATATCGCTTCTTAAGCAAATTTGGTATAGAGGGAAGCATGTACTTCTTTGATGCATAGACACAACATTGGCTGCTGTTGCTTAGGTTTAATATGCTAATGTGTTATGCAATCGGTTCCTATAGTACACAATGTTGTTGTTTGGATCATTGTTTGTTGTTGTTTGATGGCTTTGGCACTACTATAAAAAGGAAAATTTTTATATATGAGACTTATATTACACTTTTTGAGTTTTCATCTGATTTACTAATTTTGGTTTTTCATTTTGTTATTAAAACAGGGAATATAAAAGGAAGAACATGATGAAGAGGTATAATAATAATAATAATAATAGCAAAATCTTTTATTTAGTTAGTTATGTAAATATCTCAAATGTTCATTTTAAATATAATAAATATTTCAAAATTTCAATTTAAAACTAATAGTAAATAAATATTAGTGCTTTTTATAGTTATTTTATTTTTTGAAAAGT
>CATIWM010125626.1:0-31806 GCA_949671775.1 Mallotus repandus | reverse complement strand
ATTATTAGTTTTTTTTATTTTTTTTATTTTTTTTCTTATTCTTATTTTTTCCCTTCTCTTTTATTTTTTATTTTCTCTTTTTTATTTTTTCTTATTTTCAGTTATCCTTATTTTTTATTTTTTTGTTTTGGTTTTGGGTATATATATATTAGTTTGATCTTATCGTTTCATACACAAAAAAAAACTAAAATATAAAAATAATAAAAGATAAATGAAAAATATTTTAAATTTCATGCATTTTAAATTTATATTCAAGTCATCATGAAAAAAATTGCTAACATAGCAGTTGTGAGACTATAATAATAATAATAGTAATAATAATAATAATATATTTAATCAAAGATAATGAAAAATATAATGAGAATGTTTAGTATTATTCAGTATTCCTTACAACGCTAAAAAAAAGTGTAAAAAACTAATTTACTGATTATATACGGATTATATACTAATTATATGCATACAATATACTTATCATATACGGAAAATACTTTATTATGCTCCTTACGACCTATGGATGCCTAGGAAAAGAAAACAAAAGGAAAAAGAATGAATTCATGGTACTTTATATGTACTTACTGGTTAAATGAACGCCACAAAAAATGTTCAATTATTAAATTTATTTTTGAAAGTATTATATTCAAGGGAAAAATATGGAAAACCACCCTGTGACTTTTAGGTTTTAGATTTTTAAGTACGTGATTTTTTTTGTGACACTTTTAAGTACGTGTTTTAGTCGTTACACACTTTCAAGTATATATGGCTAATACCGTTAACTTTGTATACGTGGCAACTACTTGTCATCACAACGTCACCGCCATAATGTCCACATCAGCGTCACATCATGTCCACGTCAGTGCCATCATGTCTACGTTAGCGCCATGTAGGACGAAGTCAACGATGTTAGATGTATATACTGAAAAGTGTGTAACAGCTAAAACACATACTTAAAAGTGTAACAAAAGAATCACGTACTTAAAAATCTAAAACTGTGAAACCACAGGGTGGTTTTCCGTGCTTTTCCCTATATTCAATTGTTAAATTTAGAATATTTAAATAATTAACAAAATTATTGAAGGTAAACGTTTTTTGATATAAAAAATTCATATAATAAACTAAAAATAAATCAAAAGTATTCGAAATTGAATAGAAGTGAAAAAAAACACTAACTTTTATTTAGGAAATGAGGGATCAGATTTTTTTAATTGTATATATTTTAATTTTATACATTAATAATTTTGTACTTAGATATTTAAGATAGACAAGATTGGGCAATGAACTCAAACTATTTGATTTTTTTTTTTTTTGCAGTGTATAAGAAACCAAAACTATATTAATAATATACTCATTGTATACACTCATTGTATACTATAATATAGTTATTGTTCATATATTTTTAATTTATACATATATTTTTATTAGTCTATGCTTATGAATTTTGGTGTTTGAATCCAATTAAGTAGACGTAAACAATATTGATCATATATGGATTATATACAGATCATATACAAATCATTTATTGATAATATACGAATCATATATACTAGCCAAGGGTCCCTCTATTTTGTAACTTTTTTTTATTATTTGTCTATCAGCCAGGTACCTCTGTTTTTCATGATGCTCATTACATTTGTGTTGTGCAACAGAGTAAAAATGAGACTTCTACACAATGAAAGAAGACTTGTGACGGTAGTGAGTAATTCTTTAACAAAGTAAATATTGATAATAATAGAAAAAGAATGATGAGGCAAGTTGCGAGAAAATTGAGCAACAAAACACAAGAATAATTGCTGATAGAAGTAAATATAATTTTTATTATAACTAATATCCTTTCTATTCATACATATTTATGCACTATTGTAGCAATATATAGCTAATTATTTAGCAAACAAATCACATAACCTCAACCTAAAAGATTGCCCTTGCGGATAAAGAAAATCATACATACTTTCAATTCAAATTTAGGACTCCTGAATCGAAAAAATGAAAATAATGGAAATATAAATGCTAAACACCAGTGAAATCTCGTTTTGAGATGGAGTGACTTTGTTTTGAAATCGGTGGTGGCAAGATCTGTTGCTTGGATCTCTCAGCAGAGCTATTTGGCGGTATCAACGACGTCTGCTGTCGAGACTTGGACTGTAGCCGTTGCTGCCCTGTGCTAGTAGCTTGGCTCTTTGCTGCTCACGCTCGTTATGCCCTCTAGGTCTCTGCTTTGCTCCTGTATCTGCTGAATTGGACATTTGCTGCTTGTTGTCGTCTATAGTGTGACGAGCATGCTCCCATTGATGGTGCTGACATGATCTTGGTTAAGGGGAGGAGGAAGTCAAAGAGTATACAGAATATACGGAAGAAAAAGGAGATTGAGGGAGCATGAGCCATGGAGTTGTGGAGGGAGGTGTTAGGGATCGAGGATCGCCTCATACGATAGGCTTTTTTTTTTTTTTTGCTGTTTAGGTAAATGTTTGTGGATTTTGAGGGCATTTTGGAAAAAAAAAAAAAAACTTCTTTACAATATGAAGTCGGTGTGACCATCTCTTTTTGACCGATAAAATTGTGGCACGCATATATATTGAAAATCTGTGTGTTGGGTGCGGTACATCTGAAAAATGTAAGAATTTTCCAAGTGATCCCACTTTCCATTTTCCACTAAACCTGATTAATTGCATTTGCTCCTGGGATCTCATAATTTATCCTGCCCAACTAGTTGCCACAGTAGCTGCAGCCTGTAGGCGAGAATCCAAACCTCTCGCCTGAGAGCCCTGTGTGTGTCTTTGCGTGAGCAAATGTCTATCAGATTGACACAAATACATGGACAGAGTTGAACTCAGGCTTAAGAAAATTAATTACAGTGAGCTCACAACTTGAGTGATTACAAGTAAACAGGTTTACAGCCAAGATCAATAGATGTCTTCACTGCATCTAGTACAACCTGAGTCTGTCTAGTAATCTCAGGCCATTTCCTATCAGGAGATGACACAGATTTTCTAATACCTTGAACAATCCCAGCAAGTTCTTGAACCATCAAAGCCTCTTGAGGTAGTTCATTAGCCACCACAACTTCTTCAGGCTTCACATTCCACCCAGTATGGAGATCATCAAATTTTGGCAGTAAAGCGAACTCAAAGGAAGCAGAACCCTCTTGGAATGGGATGATGAAGTCCATAAGATGCACCGATCCGTTTGTACCAACTAGTTTCAAGTCCATTGTTGTATGTGAGAGGAAAGAGCAGTAGATGATAGCTACTGTCTCGTCTGTGTCGTAGTGTAATGAGGCCGAAAATGATAAAATGACACCAGATGAGTTCTTGGTGGTATCAGGTAATGCAGTAACCCTATTGGGTAGTCTATAGTTTTTTGCCCATAAGATGGATCCAATGCAGTACCAGCCTAAGTCACCAAGTGCACCAAGAGCATCCATGTCTGGTTTCACTCTTATATCATTGTCTAAAAATCCTGTGGGTGCTAAGAATGCGGATGTGCTGTGAATCTGATCATCACAAACAAATATTGAAGCAGGGTTTTATAAGAATTCATCAATGGATATTAAAAAACAGGCCTAATTTCATAGCAAAATCATGATCACAGAGCAGAAGTAATTACTTACAAAATGAAGTTGTCCAATGAGCTTGGGATCAGAAAGAAGCTCCTTGATCTTGGCAGTTCTAGGGTGATGCAACCACATAGCTCCATCCATGAATTGTACACCACTAGTTTCACAAGCTTCTAAAATCTTATCCAACTCATCCACATCAAGTGCAGGTGGCTTCTCTACAAGCAAATGCTTCTTTTTCTTGGCAGCTAAAACTGCCCATTTCACATGGAGACTAGTTGGTAAAGGCATGTAAACCACATCAACACAAGGATCATCAAGAAGCTGTTCATAGCTGCCATAAATCTTGATGTTGTTAGGCAATTCATTAGTAGCAGCAAATTGCTTAGATTTCTCTAGTGAACGACTAGCAACTGCATAGAGAGTAGAGTTGGGAGCAAAGATTATGGCTCTTGCTACTTTCCTTGCAACGTTGGCACATCCCATGATGCCAAAACGTATTGGCTCTTCAGCCATTTTTTCCTCTGTTTGCCTTTCTTTTTTGGGGAAGAAATGGGAATTGTTGAAGTATTGATGAGGAGATAATGCAGGGTTGCTGTGGACCATAGAACGTGTAGTGGGCATATAAAAATCTAGAAAACACTGAAAGTTATTTTAACTTCCCATTATGGTCCAAAATAGATATTAAGCCAACACAATTATCTCTTAACTTACAAATGTCATTTTAATGTTCATTTGCACTATATCAAAAATTGTTTTCAACACTTATGGCCCACATCACTCTTCAAACTTGTTTACACGACAAAATAAAAATGTTAAAATCATTATTAATATCTTCTAAAAGTCTACAACTGTGTTACACGTGGGAAGCTGATGACATCATTTCCTACATCGGCAAATCCTTAAAGCAAATCTTTGAGATTTCGCTTGTCAGAGCAATGCAAGCATGAGCGAGTGAGTGAGCAAAAGTTCAAAACAAGTGAGCTGTGAGTGTGTCCAATAGAATGAGAGCAAGTGGTAGCAACCAAAGTGAGTTGTGAGCGTTCGGGTGGTACAAAGAGGGATGTGTAGTGCATGTGTGGGCAATAAAAAAAATTAAATTAGTGTGAACGAAAGAGTATGGCGAGTTTGGTTGAGTTGTTGGTAATTTAAAATAATTTTTTCCTGAAATATTTTAAGTGAATTTTTTTTGTTTACTATTTATCATCCTTCTTCAGGTGCTATTTTACTATTTTATATATTTTAACCCGACAAAAAGTAGATAATATTTCTTTATCAAAAGAAAAATATATATTATTAATTAAACTCCAAGATACAAGAAATAGCACAGAATTTTACAACAAATATAATCGAAAACACATATTCTTGCTCTTAAAGGATATATCAAAAAATCGGAGAAGAAATTAACAGCACATAAAAAACTCAATACATCTATAAAAATACTGGTACAACGGTGTTGCATTATGAGGATATTGACAGATAAAAAAGTCAAAGTCTTAATCTGACCTGAAGAAATATGGATTCTAGATAGTAAGTTGAAATACTTCAGCATCCTCCGTTAGATAATGGATGTGACTAAACCCATTTGACAATTAATGAAGAAATCCTTGAATATTGGGTAAGCCAAATCAATGAACTCCTCAAACATAGCTATATCTTCTTTACCTTCCCTAGCATGAGCACAATCCATAAAACTTCTTTGCAAACCTAGAGAGAGCAAAAGTTCTAAAATAGAAGAGGCAAAATAGGGATAAAACGCCAACAAATTTTAATTGGGATGGTTTAAGCCCTCCCCTATATGTGCTTGGCATACTTAGAGGTTGGAGGTTCTAATCCGTCCTCCCCTTCAACCCTTATACATGTAAAAGATGTTAAAAAAAATAGAAATAAAACTCTAGGAAAGTTATTCATTATTTTAGTAGGATAATATAAACTATACAAAATAGGAGAGAAAGGAACCAATTTCCAACAAAAAATGGCCAGAAATTGGCGCCTAAAATCAGCAACAAGAAGGCGGCTTAGCAGGAGAAGGCAAGCACGAGTCGGTTATCCCCCTCAAAGTAGATAATGTTTATAAGAATAAAATCCAAGGACTTAATGTTACAAAATGGAAGTGCATGCACTAAATAGTTACAATGCAAAAAATTAGAGATCTAAAGATGCATTTTTTTCCCTTCAACATCACTTGAGACTTAAAATTGAGGAAATGTATTTGACCAAATTACCTTATGCGAGATTTTTTTCTACTCCAAATAATTGAGATAAGTCAAGTACAGTATTAAATTCAAACTTAATTCGATCTTAGAGTTTGAAATCTAAAATTTGACTTGAACTCGATTGAACTTCATTTTCAAAACTTGAATTCGACTCAATTAAATAATTTTTATACTTGAACTCGATTCAATTTGATGACTCGATTAATTATTTAAAATTTGAATATATTATACATATTTAAATATTTCAACTTGACGTGATTCAATAAAATATTTTTTAAAATTATATTAAAATAAAAAAATAAATAGTGTATATGCACAAGTTCTATTAAGTTCGATTAAACTTATAAACTTATCGAGCCAAATATCAAACTTGACAGCCTATTCCAATAGCTCAAACTTTAACTTACTTTAACTTGAGTCGTTTTTATGATTTTGAAATTTTTTTTCAAGTTAATTCCAAGTAAGTCAGAGGGGGATTGATTTAATTATATCCATAACTTGAAATCTAATACATGAATTGCTAGATTTGTGGCACATATAACCAAATCTTCCTCATACTAAATAAATAAATAAATAATATCTCTTAAAATTCAAACTCCCCTTTCTTAGCATCCATATAATTGAACTTTGCATCAATAGATCATCCTATTTGCATTAATAAACAACAAAAATTTTCGGCAAATTGTTAGCATTCATGTGACCAAAATTGTATGAATATGATCATCTAGATACAACAACCGACAAGTTCTCCTATAATCAACAACTGTACAACAAAGTTGTTTCTTTTTAGCCTGTGCACGTATAACCTTTTTGTTTATAAACTCTATGAGAAAAGCTCATGTGGCCTGATTTAGATTCACAAAATTGCCAAAGAGAAGCTCTCCTGAGTATAAAAAGAGCACACTGTAAAGGAAGGGTAACAAATACTCCGCAATAATGTTCAGGATTAAAAGCCAACTTCAGTTGCTAGCACATCCCTCTGCTTGGCGGTTAATGATAAGACAATTGGATTCAACATGGCATGTGGAAATTTTAGCCACAATTGCTTCAGCAAATCTTTCATTCGCGTCAAAGTGTGCAGTGTGGCTAGATTAGTTCCTTCACTTATAACCTATAGCGGAAAAAAAGAAATTTCTAACGTTATTTGGAGAAAGAAGATTGACCCAAAAGAGCATATGCCTAAAAAAGATGAATGAGAAACAGTAATTTACCTCAAGAAAAACAGCAACAACTTTTTGGAGGTACTCATAATTAGGTCCTAAAAGTTCCCTGTCTGACCTGAAAATTAGTTCAAAGGGTGATGGCCATTTCAGCCAGAGGTAGAGATAGATGAATTTTTGAATAATTAGGCATACATGGTGCAGTAACAATGAACATAGATACCTTTCAACCATTGCACAAAGCTGATCATGCACATCTTTGGCCACAGTTAGATCATCTTTGATAGGCAAGAAATTCAACCAGGTGGGAGCAAGCTGTCAAAGACTAACTTGATTAATGATGTGTGTTTTTAATAGACCTATAGCAATAAGTGGTGGGAGCAAGCTGTCAAAGACTAACTTGATTAATGTGTGTGTTTTTAATAGACCTATAGCAATATGTGGATGATTTCATTGAAATATAAACAATGTCAAATAATTTGACATCAATGAGACTGGAAAAATAAAAACATTAAAGAATTATTTCATGGGAATGGCTAAGAAAAGTCCCACCTTATAAACAATAGATCTATTTTAGCTATCTTATAAAATTATATATATCTTTGAATATTATCAGGGAGTTTCACAACATTGTCATGGATTGAACTGAAGAATTTTTATGTCTTGAAATTAGTTTTTGCTACTTAGTTACTTCACCTTCCGCTAAATATGTAATATTTATGTAGATATATTATTGTTTGCAAATAATAAATTATTATCCATAGTGTTGTTGATTAATTTGGCTGCCAAATACATACTTTAAAATAAATTATAAATTTATGTTTATAGTGTAACAATGGACTAAAAAGTAATTAAAAAAATGAAATAATATTTGAGATGTGTTTTTAACTTATCATTTTATTAGATAATAAGAGTGTACTTTACGTGTGTTTCAACTACAAACTAAATGAAACTAATTTAAAAAGACATTGATCTATATACATACTGTTATCTAACAGCTCGAAGAGTCTACCAGGTCAAGGTTTTTCTAGCCATACCCTTATTTTAGTAGGGCAAGAGACAAAATATGTATCAACCATTGCAGTTTCTTATCTAAACAGTAAATTTGGTTGTCTTTCTATGGTTAAAGAAGCATATTAATTTATAAAAGAAAAAAAAATCAATGAGGCTAAAAGAAAATATGAGATAGCAATATTGAAAATCAGTTAAGGTAACAAAGAGGGGTGGAAAATATATCATCAAATAGAAAAGAAATTACACAGCCACTCAATAGTCAAAAACAATTTTTTTTTTTTTTGAGAATAGATGAAAGTTGCAAATGACTACCTTAGTTGCATTAATGATGTCTCGATGGAATTCACATATTTTTCCAATAGCAGATACTGCAATGTCTGATGCCTTTAAATCCTCTGTAAAGAAGGATTGAGATTGGTTAGGATATGCAATCACAACACCTAATTTTAAAAGGGCACCTGCGGTTGGACAATAATAATTTGCATTAAAAACATTGAAGCCATTGCATATTCAATTTGCAACACAAAAGCAGATTATTGAGGATACTTTTGATAAAAGGTTTGAATTGAGTTCCACCAAACTCTGCATAAATTCGAATTCCACGCGTAGCTTCCTACAGCAATTACAGTAAGAAAAAAAAAGAAAAAGAAAAGAATATTCTTATAGTTAGGAAGAATAATTAATGGTTCAAACAACAACTGATGTAGAGTTGGGAACCTTTCTTAGTTCTGAATCCATGCTGGTGCAAGCTTCTAATAAGAATGGGAGGTAAAGGGCACAATACCTGCCAAGATTTCATGTTATAACGCTTGCAGAAGAGAAAATCGTTCATGGTGATGTTTACATGCATTTGAGAGTGATTACGACAATGGTTAAAAGCTTACTTGAGACATACTCCAGGCTGCTGTGTTGCCACAATGCTGAAAGTACGCAATGCAATGGTTCTACAGTTGACACTTCGGTTATTACCCTGTAGGCAAAACACAAAAAGGAGTGACATTCAACAACCATTCTTGAATGTTAAGGGTAAATTCTTTCTAGATAATCATAGGTAATCGATGGCAAATATGACAAGATTCCTGAAGCTATTGAATACTAATTATCAAATGAAGGTTCAAATAGTCATATTTTTGCACTTCAAAAATGAACCAGAGAACCCACTCATATAAAAAGGCTATGGTTCAATCATTTTCTTTTTCCTTTTTCTCTTCTTCTCTGTGAACTCTGCACCGTTCATTCAAGGTCTGGAATGGTAAATAATTTGGATGCTTGCCAACTACTTCTAAATTATTTATATAGATACGAGTCATTTCAGGTGAAAATTAAAAACTTGACGATACTGTATTTTGTACCTTTAGCAATGCGGGCAATTTCCTCAATAAATTATCCAAATCAATGAACATAGTTAAGCAATCTTGAGAGATGCTCTTAACAAAAGAGAGCATTGCAGAGGCAACTTCTTCCTGTAACACAAATGAAAAGAAAAAGTGTTATGTAGATTTGATCATCTGGAATCATTGGCTGCGAGGATCCATATTTAGTAGGGGAAACAATTCAAAAAAAAAAAAAGAACAAACAAAAGACAATAATACTCTAGCAGCCACCTCCTATAGGATCAAAATAAAAAAGAAAAATGTTGTTGTTGAAGTCAAGACTATGATATTTGATTATCCAGGACTTCTGAATCTCAACTCTTTAACCGCTGTAAGTTCAGGAGGCCATGATTCAGTTACTGAAACAACATATAGTTTTGTTTTTAATTTGAGCAGCTCATCACATTTGAATTATATGGCCTTCTGGGTTTCATATTCAAGCACAAGGCAAAAAATACCATTACATAGTCTCAATTCTTCACATTGTTTCTTATGGAAATATTTTATCTCCATTTGAGTTTCTTAGTTGAGTTGGCCATCTATTATTTAGAAACAATGCTATGCTAATAGGATCTCAAGCACCTTTATCAAATCTCCAATTTTAGTTTTTATCTATCTCATAATCTACCTAATATTAAGAATTTTTTTTTACTTGCAACAGAGGAAGAACAAGGCATATGAAAAAAATTTTGAGCAGAGAATCACAATTTAACTCTTAATAAATTATCAAAGCAAAATGAATTAATCATTTTCTTCCAAGACCTTGAATCAACAATATAGCTCCAAAAGAGATACATATTTTTTTGAATGAATTAATAGCAAACTATAGCACCATCCTAACCAACTTGACCTCCTTAAGAAATAAATCTAAGTCACAATATGCATACCTCTACTTTAGAAATTGATTTCATGTCAAGTGCAGCGACAAGTGCAGGCAGAATCCTCTGATGATGAATAATTTGAATGGCACCAACCAGATCTGTATCTAGCTGCATTAGATGAAAAGCTGCCCAGCAAACTTGGGGTTGGGAATCTTGAAATGATGTTAAAATAGTGTTTGCAGCTTGCTCCAAATAGTCTCCCATCAATATCTGTGGCAGCATTAAGGAATAAAAGGCACAGAGAGATGAGTTCCAAAGAGAGTTTCTCTATTCAAAATTCAAGCATCAAGCTCTGGTGCATATCTTGGAAGGATTTTTATCGAGTAGGACAGCATGTTAAAACGAATTGTTTGATTCATGTAATGGTAATCAGCAAGTCCATTTGGAGTATCAGGAATCTACAATTTGTGTCCCAAATTTAATGAGTTTGATCATCAAGAATCAAGTCATATAGGACTCAGACAATCCAGAACAGCCTCCCTCTTGTACTTTTTTGACTGGTTAAGTAGCTGGGAGTAATCCCAATTCATCCCAGCTGATAAATGTTCCAAAATTCAGTACATAAATTTGATCCCGCCATCCGTCTTAATCATGCCTTTGCGGAACCTTTGAATCTTGTCACTCATGAAAACTATTCAGATATTCACATGAGCCACTTTCAAAGTTAATTTGATGTCATATACTAAGTAGAATATTGCTTGTGTTGTCAGGAACTTAATTGTCTTTTTTTTTTTTTTAATAGTATCCAACTATCCATGGCAAAGAAAGATGTGATTATAGGTTGAACTTGAGCATTACATAAAGGGGAAAAAAAATCTTACTATTTCAGCTGAACATTCCTTAGATATCACAGCAAGCATAGTAATTCCTGCTTGGCGACTCTGCCATTCCACCGCATTCATAAAGTTTGGTAAAAGCTCAAAAGCAATTGGCACAGTATTGTTTCCACCTAAAACTGTCGATATCTGGTTCAAGCACTTGATTCCATCACAATAGATTTCTGTTTTCCCTCCACAATAATCCTTTATACTTCCCATCTCGTACCAGGCAGCATCATCTTCGATACTAAGAAGCATCCTCATTGGAATGGTGAACAGCCTGACCATAGTTTCAGAAGGAAGATTCTGCAATGCGGGTGCCAAATGTTTTGCCTCTAACATAGTCATCAAAAGATGAACTGCACATTTCTTTGTTTCACCCTTAAGAACTCTACTCTCAGCAATATTAAGCATATCTGAAACAAAATTATTCACATAGGGCTTCAAGATTTGAGGCTCTTCCTTCACCAACTTAATTAATTCCTCTAAACCCTTTTGAGCACATTCCTCTTGGTTGTGTTTCAATAAATTAAACACTTCCATCATCATCACAGACAATAAGTCATTTAACCTGTCAATACCTGACGAGCTTGAAAACAAATGCACTAATCTAATCAGAGCCCCAAAAGCCGCGAGTTTTACATCAAGGTTTTTTGAACCCAATGCACACAAAAGCCCTACTTGGAAAATCTCAATTCGAGGCAATAAAGCCTCACAAATCAGCCTCCTGCAATCGTTAGGCAAATTAGCAAACACTAACAAAGCAATTTCTTGAAAGTTATCGATACCCAATTGAATTGACCCTCCTAAGAATTCAAGAATCTCATTCCATTCACCTTGACATTTATAAACTTCACCAACTAATTCTGATACAAACCCACAAAGAATCCTTAAAACAGGCATGGAATCCTCTGCTTTTAAGAAATCAAGAATTTTAGATTTCACATTTTCTTGAGTATAAGGAGATAACTTAGGCCACAAGTTTTGAACTTGAAAAAACCTAAGAACATGGGCAGAGTTTGCACGGGTGTTAACATCAGGGGCATGTCTAACCATGAACAAAAGCTTTATAAAGAGGAGATATGGGTGGTGATGTTTACCACATAGAAGGAGATTGTAGGCTTGAGATCTTTGTGGTTCTTGAGCAGAAAACAGAAATGAAAAAAGTGTCTCCATTAGACTGATATCGTTGGAGCATAATATATTAAATACTTGTTCTTGCAATTGCTCAGAGAACTGGGGAGAACTCATCTGGGTATTGTGCAATCTCTCAGAAATCGCTGGGACAATACTCAGAATTTATGCAAATGACAGTCAGTGGCTCTACACTGAAGGACGTGAGGTTTAAAGGTATAATTGGGGGTTTTAGGAATAAAACTTTTGAAAAATTTTATTTTTGGGTTGAGAAAATCAATTTTCACATATACTACTTTATTAGCTTTGGCTCAAATAAAAATTCAGATTATATATATAATTTAATTTTAAAATAGCTTTCACGAGAAAGTCAATTGAAAATCTATTTTGTAACTGATGTTTCAGACTTTTGTCGATTTCACATGAATTAAAAAATTAAAATAAAATATATACAATTTTTAGTTTTGTCTATTTTCAAGAAGATTCTTTAAATGGTAAATTAACTTAATTAGAAATCAATTATAAATATGTCTATTTATTAAATTTATTCTTAAAATAACTTTCATGAGAAAGTAAAAAGTGGGAATTTTCACACTCCACTAGTTGATTTTTACACTTATTTTTTCAATTTTTTTCATATCAAATTACATAATTATCTTTTAATTAAAATATTTATTTTCATGAATTACAATTTCTAAACTACCATTTTTTAAAAATATTTTATCCTAATAGGAGATACTATAGTTATGATAGGCTACAACATCATTTTATCTCTATTCTTTTTATTTTATAATTATTATTTTTGAATAAAATTCTACTGTCACATATAATTCTTTTTATTTTCATCACTCCCTCCATTGCTTACTCTTATTTTTTTCTTAAATTTTTTTTTTTATTTCTCTGGTAGAAAGTAGGATGTTATACTTTTTTTTTTTAACTGTTTTTTGGGTTAGTTTCAATTTATTAGTGTATAAACAGCCGTTACTTATCAAGAATTCTTGTTTACCTTGCCAATTTGATATTAATATAATTTTGATACAATTGTCATTTAGCTTATTTATCATGTTAGTAAATAATTGCCAACAAAGGAAACATTTCCAAGCGGTTACTAAAGGAGGTCCACTGACCATTTTGATCAAATCTTGTTCTTACTTATTGGTTTTGGATCACACTTACTCATCTTACTCTTTCTTTAAATTCCCGAGATTCAAACCGAGGAAATATAAACTCAATGCAATCTTTAGAACTCTTTCTTGCTTGATGTTTATACAAGTTTGAATATAAAGTATAAACTCACTGCTACTTATGTTTTCTGCTCCCAAGTATGAACTCAAAATTACATTAATATCAAATTGGCAGGGTAAACAAGAATTCTTGATAAGTAGCAATTGTACCCAAGAAACAGTTCAAGAAAAGCATAACGGCAGAATTAAAAAAAAAAAGAAAGCAGCAATGGAGGAAGTGATGAGAATAAAAAAAATTATGTATGACTGTATAAGTTTGTTGAAAATATGAATGGTTGCAGAATAAAAAGAATAGAGATAAAATGATATTGTATTCTACTATAGCTATAGCGTCCCTTATTAGGGTAAAATATTAAAAAGGATAGTTTAGGAATTGTAATTCATGAAAAAAATAAACATTTTAATTAAAGGATAACTATGTAATTTTCTATGGAAAAAAATTAAAAGAGAAGTGTAGAAATCAACTAGTGAAGTGCAAAAATCCCACCCGAAAGTAAATTGAAAATCTTAATTTGTAACTGAAATTTTTAGCACTTATCTATTTCAGATAAATTAAAATAAAATATATTGCTAGTGAGCGGTTGTTATATCATGCACCTCTGTCCATATTGCAATATGGACCAGACATTGTTACACGTGCGAATAAAAATACGGGATTTTTTTTTTCACGTTCAGTTGGCTTTTAAGTGGTACCTGCTCTGCCTTTGGCTTTCAAGTGCTTCGCTTTGCTTTGTAATGCTTTCAAGGGTTGCCCAAGTGATCTTCGTCATCATTGAGACCAAGAATTCATTGCACATCTGATATTGCATAAACTCCACATTTATTATGTTTAAAATCTCTCACACACTCAAAATATCCAATTGAAAGCAGATCTTATAGGACAATTTAAATGCTCGAGATGTAGAAGAATACAATCTGGAAAATTCCATAGATACAAGAAGCAAATATGCTGTTATGCTAAGAAATTGTGCAAGGAGTTGTAGTTTCGGAATAATGACTTGGCCAAACATGAAACTCTTAGTTACAAAACCTTTTTTTTAGATTAAAGAAGAAGAAAATACAATGCATAGCTCATCTCATCGGCTTTAATTAAAAAAATTAGTTGATACTGTTTTTGCCTATCTATAAGTTGGGTTCATTGACATTCACATGTAGCTTCATTGACATTAACCTACAAGTTCATTAGCTTTTACTTGCAAATTCGTTCTTTTTTAGACCTACAGGTTCAATGATTTTTACTTATATATTCATTGACCTTCACCTTCATATTCATTGAACCTGTAGGTGAAGGTCAGTGAACCTCCATATTAAGTAATAAAAATAATACAAGTTCATTAAAAATGAATGGTATGTTCATTTATATTTGCTTTCATGTTCATTGTAAAGGCAAACAGTAATATCACAACTAACAATACTTATTCATTTGTTATTAATTTGTTATTACTCTGTTATACTCTGTTTTGTTTTGTTACAACATAGACTTTTTATTCTTTTGTCTACCTTCTCTTTCTTTTATTGTATTTATACCTGTACTAAGTATCTTCAATTTACAATTGAATATACATTAGAATAGATTTGAATATTATCTCTTTTTTTCCTCTTATTCCTCAAGTTGTAGCTCTTGGGTTTGTTTCTCTAAATAGACCAAAATCTGATCTTGTAACTAGTAGTAAAACATGCGATGACAGTAATGTAAGAACTAGCAGAGAAAAAAAATGAGGAAAAGGAGAAGAGAAAGGCAAGGAACTCAAGGAAGAAAAAAAAAGATGAAGATGGAGAAGGTAATAGAGAAAAAAAAGTGGTGAACAAGAAGATAACAAAGAGCAGGAGATTTGATTGAGATAAAAAAAGCAGAACATTGTAGGTGAGGAAAGAAGAAGAAGACAATGACGCCCAAAAGAAGAAGAAGAAGTAGAAAGTGTAGAAAAAAATGCGACTCATGTGTGAGGCACATAAAGTACTATGGACAGGGGTCCATGATATAATTTGCCGCTAGTGAGGGAGTTGTTAAGTGATAATTCTTTTATAGAAGTTGTAGGGTTCAAATCATGTTGTCATCAATTTAAAATGAGAGGATTGCTCTCTCTTGTAAAGTGGAATTATACTAAATAAATTAAAATAAAGTTTGGAGCATTGAAATATGGGATAACTTCATAATCAATTCACTAATCACAATTAACGATAAATTGCTCTATAATGTTTACTAAATAAATTAAAATAAAGTTTGGGTTTATTTTACCAGTCTAAAATACCTACTAAATAAATTAAATAAAGTTTGGATTTATTTCACTAATAATTAATCATAGTTAAAGGTAAATTTCTCTAAAATACGTACTAAATAAATTAAAATAAAGTTTGAATTTATTTCACTAGTCGAAACTTGAATTATGAGATTATTTCATAATCAATTCACTAATCACAATTAAGAATAAATTGCTCTAGAATGCTTAATGCCTCTTTCGAGATCAATTAATGCCTTTTTTATGGTCAATAAAGTTAAGGGTAAATTCTCTAAAATACCTAATAAATAAATTAAATTAAAGTTTAGATTTGTTTCGCAAGTCAATACTTGAATTACGGGATTACTTCATAATCAATTCACTAATAACAATCAATGGTGAATTGCTCTAATATACCTTATGTATCTTTCCAGATCAATTAAGTATACTTAAATAAATTACTACATATTTTCATGGGCAATAAATTAATTAAGGTTTGTTAAGCTTCCTAGCAATTTATTTTATTCCCGAGGAATCGTCTACTTTTATGGTCAAATTACCTAAGTCTTGTGAGCTAAGCGAACAATTCATCGACATTAGATCACACGTAAATCAACAATAAAACAAATGTAAGGAAAATTAAACCAAATCACAAAATTGATTGAAAAATCAATTCATTGAATAGAAATAAAATCCCAACAATTAAGTACTAACCAACTGCACAAATCCAAATTCTAAAATGGTTTAGTTACTCATAATAAATTGTTCTAATACTATAAAGAGATGAAACATGATACAATAGATAGATGAAAAAATAAAAAAGGAAAAACTCGGTAAAGCAATCTTTAATCTTCAATCCTTCTTAAACTCTTCAACCCCACACTTGAATTCTTTGGTAGCCGTCTCTCATCAGTACTTTTCTAAGTGTCCAAATTTCCTTTTTATAGAAATTACAACAAAATTCGTCCAAGGACCCAATATGCTATTTTTCGCCTTCAAATCCTTGCCCCATGAGGATTTTAACTTCACAAATCAGCTCCTTAAATTATAGCTTGTATCCTGAATGCTATAGGATTGCAAAATTTCCTAAAAAGCACACCAAAAAGACATAAATTAACTAAGGAAAAAATAAAACTAAGCTACATAGCTAAAATCCTATTAAAACACTAATTATAAACTAAAAATTAGACAAATTCTAATTAAGTACTAATAAATGGCATAAAAATTAAATAAAAAACTAATGTGAAAATGACACTAACAAATTTTCCCACACTTAGATCTTGTTTGTCCTAAGCAAGAGACAATAAAAAACTAAGTCATAGATAACTCAACCATAACCAAAGATGCCAAACTTTCAAGATATACAATTTCAACAACACCAACCCAAAAATGCTTATTAATAAGGATAATTAGACAAAAATATCCCATATGTAAACAATTTACTAAATACAACCCAAGCACTTGCAACTTTAGTGATTCAAAAGGCATTTCAACTATAAATAACAAAATAAAATAAAAACAAATTAGATTCATGATAGTATCAAAGGGTTGTATATATATATAATATATAAGTGCATTTTACATCCCCCATCCCCCACCCCCCCGCCCTCCAATAGTTAAATTTCACATTATCCTCAATGTGAAAGGACCGAACAAACAAAATCATAAGAATAAATAAAAGAACAATTATATAAAAGAAAAGGAAAGAACAAATACTCCTTTAGTATGAAGACAAGCTCAATGGAGATGGAGATGGCATTTGGACTTCGGAAACCTTGATATATTTCATTAATTTGTAGTGGTGGTGGGCTTGTTCCTTTTTCATGGACTGTAATCATTCATCCATCTGATCAATCTTTTCCTCCAAGCGCTGATTGTGAGCATCAATAACATCTAAGCACCATAACACTTATTGCCATCCTATGACCTCGTGGTCTTGAGCACTATGTTGAGGAATGGCTTCGACTTTCTCTTCTTTTTCACCCTCTTCCTCATCCTTATAACATAGAGTCATATGTACTATACCTCATTGCTGAATAAGACTTCTTTATTGATGGCTCTCAAAATTGCATTGCATCGGTGATGATCTCCACGCAAAGTAAAATATTTGAATTAAGCTCTCTAATGCACAACAACTTATATTTGGTGTTTGCAGGATCAAAAACACCAAAGTGGATTGCCAAACATGTCATAATATGTTCTATAAAGAGGGTGCTCTTGGAAATTTCAAAACATATACTAAACTTTGAAACACAAAATAGGTCGTGGAGACCTTGTTAGTATGTACACGCCATAATAAAAGCACTTCTTGACTCGAGACTTTATTACTTTCTAACTTGTCAAAAAAATTATGTGAGACATAAATTTATATAAAATTAGATATCTATGGTCTAAGATTAAGAAATTTGGTGTTTTAGCACTACCTAAAAATGATCCTCTTTGATAAAAATTGCCACATCTCATTTGCATTAATTTTTTTTTGGGTAAGGGGCGTATAAACCGTCCTTAGGCAATTCAGATGCATTATGCATCATAGTATAATCAATTCCAAATTCTTGGTGTAAAAATTTACATGATAATTTAGTTGTTCCCTTATCACACACCCTCAAAGTGGTATAAAATTCTAAAAGCAACTCCCTATACGTATAAAATTTAGCACTAGCTAGCTTTGTCCACCTTATTTACTAAGCCTGCCATCAATTTTCTTTTTAATTTTAAAGTTTCAAGAATAGAGAAATTAAGGAATCTATAAAGTGTTATAAGGTGATTGAGAAGAGAAGCATAAATTACACTTTCCTCATAATTGTAAATGGGGAATATAGCATCAAATTGAGAGGCAAGGTTCTTTAGTTGAGGTTGTGACCCTTCTCCTTCTTGAATAATGTTCTTCCACTTTTGGAGCCTTAGTATTCACTTTTGACATGGTATAAGGATGAATTGATGAAGAAGAGTGATTGGGTGCTATGAAATTGAAGGAAAGTGATAGAGGAAATATGTGAATTTGATGATAAAAAGAGATGGAGAAGGTGGAGAGGAAAAAGGGAGAACAAGAAAGGGGTTAGGGATTTTAAAAAGAATGAAAAGGAAGATAAGGATAATAGGGAAGTTAAAGAAGGGGGGAAAGGAAATAGGAAGAAAATGGAGGGGAGAATTGAGAATATAGAGTTTTTAAAGGGAAAAGGAGAATAGGAGAGAAGAAAAGTGAGGATGGTAATTAAAAGTTTAATAAATGGTAATTCCTATTTGAATCGAGTGTTTCCCCTTTTTGGTTTTTTTTTTATCTATATATGGTTCGTCGCGATCACATTACTCTAAGAGATTATATGATAAAGTTGAGTCTTGAAAAGTGTTTTTAGAGTTAGAGCTTGAAATTTCTTAGGATTCATGATGTCTCAAAGAGACATAGAGGCTAACCAAGAATAAATCTAGGCCATCTTGGATATGGAACCTCTTACAACAATTCATGAATTCTAAAAGCTTAATAGTCAAATTACAACCCTAGGTAGATTCATTAGTTGCTCAGTAAAAAGGTGTTCGCCTTTCTTTAAGACCTTAAAATATTTGTAAAATTTCAAGTGGAAAGAAGAATGTCAAAAAGCCTCTGAAGAGCTTAAGACTTTCCTTAATTCACCTCCTTTATTGAGCAAACCGAACTATGGTGAGACTTTATATTTATACTTGTTTACTATTGATGAAACAATTATCTCTATGTTAATTAGGGAAAAAGGGAGAGTAAATGCCTATATATTATATCTCTAAAGTCCTTAGAGGAGTATAATAAACATACCCAGTCATTGAAAAGGTGGCATATGCAGTAGTCATTTTCGTCTTGAGGCTTAGAACTTACTTTTAATCACATACCATAGTAGTAAGGACATATAAACCTTTAAGAAAGGTCCTGCAGAAAACTAAAACCTCTGGAAGATTGTTTGAATGGGAAATCTGGCTATGAGAGTTTGACATCATATATGAGCCTAAAAAAGCATTGAAGGCTCAAGCGTTGGCAGACTTTGTAGTAGAGAGGATAGACTTATAGAAGGAAGAAGAAGAACAACAACAATGAAAAGAAAAGAATTATTGGAAACTCTTTATAGATGAAGTTATTAGGTCCAAAGGAGCGGGAGAACTGAGTAGCCATAGTCCTCCAATGACTAAAAAGGGTGAAAATGTAATACATGGTACACCTAAACTTTTGTACTAATAACAATGCTGCCAAATATGAAGCCCTAAAAATAGGACTCTCTATAGCTAAAAAGTTCGAGCTGAATGTCTTATAATATGCAGTGACTCTCAACTTGTAGCAAATTAAATAAAGGGTAACTTTGCAGCTAAAGAACCACGAATGGCTAAGTATTTAACCAAAGTTAAATAATTATTGCAATAAGTAGAGGATGCAGAAGGAGAATGGTCCTTGGAACAGGTTTCTAAAGTTAATAATGGAGAAGCTAATGCTTTAGCTAAAATTGCAACTATGGATGCCAATCCACTAAGAGGAGTCTTTAAAGAAGTCTTGGAGTATTCTAGCCTAGAGGCTCTGTAGGCATTTGCAGTTTCTATTAAGCCTAATTGGATGACACCCATAGTCTAATATATGTATGAAGGTATACTCCCTTCAGATGATAGGGAAGCCAAAAGAGTTATTAGAAAATTTGCAAATTACTCTTTTTTAGAAGGGATTCTCGATAAGTAATCTTATAATAAACATTGATTAACATGTGTTACTGTAGATGATAGAGAATCTGTCTTAATCTGTGGAGTCTATGAGGCAATAGACTCTTTAAGTGAAAAAGCAACAATGTAGGCCTACTTCTTGCCAATAATGCTAAGGATGCTAAGGACTTGGTCAAGAAATGTGAAAAATGTCAAAGTTTTGTTAGAATCATGCATCAAATTATAGTAATTCAAATGCTTACAGGAAGTGTTTGGCCTTTTGTGCAGTGGGGTATAGATATTCTAGGACCTTTTCCTATAGCTACAAGTCAAAGGAAGTTCTTAATTATAGCCATCAATCATTTCACTAAATAGGTGGAAGCTGTGGCTCTGGCTACCACTACCACAGATAAAATTAAAGAATTTTTTCACAAAAGCATTATATGAAAATTTGGTATCACATCAAGCCACCTTAGCTGTCCATCTTCCCATTAGTAAGCTCAAGGAAACTAAATTACACTTACATAAGTAATTTGCTTAAACATCAACACAATTAATTATACACTTTTGTTACATATTATATAAAATGTAACATTTTAACCATTTGCACAATCAAACTCCTAATTTTGATATTTGACAATCAATTTAAGTTACTAATGATTTCATTCAAGTGTGTAGGAACTTAATTTTTATCAAGAATACCCGTTCATATCCGAAAATACAAAATACTATCTTTATACTGTATTTCGTTGAAGTATATTATCCTTAAAGTATACGTAAAGTATCCAGAGTAATTGGAAGTCAAAAACACTCAATTTTGGACTTACAGGTGTCTCCTCACGAGCTGATCATGAGCATGCAAGCGCCACTCACTAGCACTGCTCACGAGCACTATTTAAATCGTGAGCGGCAGTTCTGACAACATTCTAAAGATTGAAAATTCTAAGCTGCTCATGAGTGTGAGGAGCAGTTTTGACAACATTCAATAGATATTTGTTAATGCAACAGTCCTCAAATTGATGCCCACGAGCCAAGGCTTGCTCCTCATGATCGTGAGCGTCGATTCAGCTGCAAAAAGTCCAAAATGATTCAAAATTCAACAAGAGACATTGGAGACATGTTTGATACCTCTAACAACCATATTTTTGAGTGTTTATCTATATAAACACCTCATTGAGTTCAATTAAAGAGTTAAGAAACTTGTTTATCATTCATATTCTTTTAAGCATTCAATTAAGCTCTCGAATTCTCTCTTAAATAATTTTTGTATTTGTATAACTCTTGTGAGAGTTGGTGAGTGTTAGAATAGATATTCTTGTTCTTCTATTTTCTGGGTTTGAGAAAATGGGAAGTGAGATTCTATTTTAAAGGAATTGGTTTAAGTGTTTAGCCATTAAAATACTTGGGTTTCGGTTTTAGAGTGAGCCTAGAAAACTCTTGATTGTAAGGTTGAAAAAGTGAGTCGTAAACCCTTGTGTAATCTCAATCTTGTGAATAAGATTATGGGTGATTAAAAATCCTAACTTGGGGATAAGTTAGGTGGAGACGTAGGATTATTGAGAATTCGAACTCCTTAAATTCTTGTGTTCATCATTCTTCCTTCTCAACATCTTTTAATTTATTATTAAATTCGATTTAATTTCAATTATCATTTAATTGCCTTATTCACCCCCCTCTAAGGCATTTTTATTTGGTATCAGAGCTTGAATTCTAGGAACTTCATTACTAGAATACAAGATTATAGGAAGTGAATCTCAAAACTCCTCCTCTCTTAGACCTTTCTTTGATGGTAGTGATTATCTAAATTAGAAATTCAAAATGGAGCTATATCTAGATAATGAATCCAGACTTTGGGAAAGTGTCCTAAAAGGATGGGAACCACCTAAGGTTACCAAGGATGGTATAGTCACTACTATTTCTAGAGATGAATGGAGCAACGACCAAAAGAAAGAAAACATAAAAAACAAAAAGGCTATGATTACAATAGCGTCCTCCATGATAAGAGACGAAAGTAACAAGCTTCAACGTTGTATTTCAGCCAAAGAAATGTGGGAGACCTTGGAAAACCATTATGAAGGCAATGTACAAGTAAGAAGCAAGAAGGTTCAACTTTACATGTATGAGTATGAACTCTTCAAAATGAAGCCTCATGAATCAATAACAGAGATGAAAAACCATCTCATGACTCTTCTCACAACCCTCAAGAAACTTGAAAAACATTTTTCCAAGGAAGAAGTAAACAACAAGATTCTAAGAATCCTACCTAAGAAGGATTGGGAATCTCGAGTTACTTCAATTGAGGAAGCTCAAGACCTCTCAACTCTTTCAAATGATGTGCTTTTTGAAAAAATTCTCACCCTTGAGCTTACAATAAAGTAAAGAGGTGAAGAGTAAGAAGAGAAGGAAGAAAATAAAAAGAGCATAGTATTGAAGGCTTCTCAAAATGTAGTGAGTAAGAAATCATTGAATATTCAAGTGATGAAGATGGTGACATTGCCATGCTCACAAGAAACTTCAATAAATTCTTGAGAAAGAAAAACTCCTCAAGAAAAAGAAACTTCAACAAGAAGTATAAAGAAGATGGTAAGAAGAAAACTAAAGATGTTACTTGCTATGAATGCAAGAAACCGAGACACATTTGAAGTGAGTGCCCCAAACTCAAAAATAAGAGCAAAGGAGCAAAAGAGAAGAGAAAGGCTTTCAAAGCTACTTGGGATGACTCCTCTAAATCCGAAAGGGAAGAGGAACAACAAGAAGTGGCCAACCTTTGCTTCATGGATCTTGAAGATGAAAAAGAGGTACCATCTATTTCTAACTCTTCTAGTGATTGTGAATATGACAATGTTGATAATGATGAGGGCTCTATTGCTAGTAAACTTATGGTTAAATGCAAAAGCTTACTTGTTAGGAAGAAGCACTATAAGCATGAGTTAACTAGCTTAACCAAGGAATTTGAAAATTTAAAAATTGAATTTTCTAAACTAGTTGAATCAAATGATAAACTTGCTAATGTTTTGAAAAACTCAAATTCCTTAGAAGACCAACTTAAGAAAGCTAATGGTGAAAATCAAAAGCTTTCTAAAGAGGTCTTAGAGTTAAGAAATTCTATTTTAAAATTCAATAAGGGAAAAGAGAATTTATATAATCTTCTTAACTATCAAAAATTTCATGGAGATACTCATAGAATTGTATACAAAAATGGAATGACTCCTTCATCATCATCACATATTAATTTTGTTAAAGCACATGATTCTATTGCATCTACATCCAAAAATGAGACTCAAGCTTTCAAAGCTAAAAGGTCTCATATGTCAAATAATAAGGGAAGGTCTCATAAGACTCAACCTCTATTGACACAAAGAGGCAAGACTCAAACAAGAGCACCTCAACCAAAGCATGCTTATATGTACACTAGACATAATCATAATAGGCATGCTACATAACATAATGCACATAAATATGTTGTACAAACCTATTAAAATACACATTGTCATTGCCAATGTATGTCTTATACTATGACTTAAAAGAGTTATAGAAAGCATTCACCACCATAATACACAAGGCATGTTTCACACACTATGAAAGCATATCATCCTAGGAGAAATAAATTTGCCAATGTTGAGTGTTTTATTGCATGACCAAAGATCACTTTAGCATTGTGTGCTTCTATAGAAAATTGCACTTAAACCTACTTCCTTTGGATGACCTTGAGACTAACCAACCTAGGCCAAGAAAGGTTTAGGTTCAAAAGAATGTGTAAATTGTGATATGTAGGTATGCTTGAAGTCCAAAAGAATGAAAAGTATCTTGATTGTGGAAGTTCAAGACATATGACCGGAGATAAAGAGCAATTCAATAAGCTTGATGCTAAGGATGGAGGACATGTTACTTTCGGGGGCAATGCAAAAAGAAAGATTATAGGCATTGGAGAAATTGGTAATCCTCAATCCTTATCTGTACATTATGTATTGTTTGTTGATGGTCTTAAACATAATTTGCTTAGTATAAGTCAATTATGTGATATGGGAAATAAAGTCACTTTCTATCCCAAAAATTGCTTTGTTAGTAGTCTTGATGAAGACAAAGTACTTTTTAGTGGTGAAAGAGTAGATAATGTCTATGTTATTGATTTGAATAAAATTGACAACAAAGATATTAAATGTTTGATGTCTATTTCCCATGACACATGGAAATGACATAGAAAGTTAGGACATGCAAATTTTGAGCTATTGAATGATCTTTGTAAACATGAACTTGTGATTGGTTTATCGAAACCTGAATTCACTAAGGATAAACCTTTTAATGCTTGTCAAAAGGGAAAACAATCCAAGTCTTTATTTAAGCTCAAAAATTGTTTGGTCCAACTAGAGTTGCTAGTCTTGGCGGGATGCACTATGCATATGTATTAGTTGATGACTACTCTAGATTCACTAGGGTGTGTTTCCTTACTCATAAGAATGATGCCTTTAAAGCTTTTGAAAATTTTGCAAAAAGAGTTAAAAAAGAAAAAGGTTTTTGTATTTCTTTAATTAGAAGTGATCATGGAACTGAATTTAAAAATGAATTTTTCAAAATCTTTTGTAATGAAAATGACATTTCACATACGTTTTCATCTCCTAGAACTCCTCAACAAAATGGGGTAGTTGAAAGAAAAAATCGAACTCTTGTGGAAATGGCTAGAACAATGCTTCATGAGTATAATTTGCCATTATACTTTTGGGCGGAAGCTATTAACACATCTTGTTATATTTCAAATCGAGTTTTCAAAAGACCAATTTTAAACAAAACATCTTCTGAGCTTTGGAACAATAGAAAACCCAAAATATGATATTTAATAGTATTTGGATGTAAGTGCTTTATATTAAACACCAAGGATAATCTTGGAAAATTTGATTCTAAAACCGATGAAGGAATTTTTCTAAGCTATTCCACTTTTAGCAAAGCATATAGAGTGTTTAATAAAAGAACTCTTGTAGTAGAAGAGTCTATGCATGTAGTGTTTGATGAGTCCAACTCACTTGATCCTAGAAAGGATGTTTGTAGTGTTGATGATGATGTAGGTGATCTTATGGATACAAGTGTCCAAGATGAAATTGCTAGCAAATCTTTGGAACTTGAGGATTCTAGAAAACAAGAAGATAAGGAGATGCCTCAACCTATCTCAAAAGATGACCTTCTAAAGGATTGGCAATTCAAGAAAGCACATCCTCAAGACCTCATCATCGGTGATACTACAAAAGGGGTAACAACTAGATCTCAACTTAAGTCTCTTGTTAATTTAGCGTTCATTTCTCAAATTGAACCCAAAAATGTTGATGATGCTTTGAATGATGAATTTTGGGTCCTTGCTATGCAAGAAGAGTTAAATTAATTTGAGATAAACATAGTTTGGACTTTGGTTCCTAAATCGAAACATCATTCTATTATAGGTGCCAAATGGGTGTTTAGAAATAAGATGAATGAACAAGGTGTCATAATTAAGAACAAAGCAAGACTAGTAGCTAAATGTTCTAATCAAGAAGAAGGCATTTATTATGATGAAACCTTTTCCCTCATTGCAATGTTAGAAGCTATTAGAATGCTACTTAAATTTTCATCATACATGGATTTTAAACTTTATTAAATGGATGTTAAAAGTGCATTTTTAAATGGTTTTATTGAAGAAGAAGTTTATGTTGATCAACCTCCAGGTTTTGAAAATTTTGATTTTCCAAATCATGTATTTAAAATTTCAAAAGCATGGTATGGATTGAAACAAGCTCCAAGAGCTTGGTATGAAAGGTTGAGCAACTTTCTATTAAAGAAAGGTTTCTCTAAAGGAAAGGTTGATATAACTCTTTTCATAAAGAAATCCAAGAATGATTTATTAATTATTCAAATATATGTTGATGATATTATTTTTGGTGCTAATGACCATTGCTTGTGTGATGAATTTTCTAAATTAATCAAGGAGAATTTGAGATGAGTATGCTGGGTGAACTCAAGTTCTTCCTCAGATTGCAAATCAAGCAATGCAAAGATGAGATTGTAATCAACCAAACCAAGTACACAAGGGACATTCTCAAGAAGTTTGGCATGGATGGAGTAAAGTCAAGCAAAACTCCAATGAGTACCACTACCAAACTCAACAAGGATGAGAATGGCAAACTAGTTGATGAAAAGTGATTTAGAGGTATGATCGAATCCCTTCTTTATTTAGCTACTAGTAGACCTGATATCATGTTTGCTACTTGCTTGTGTGCTAGATTTCAATCTAGTCCTAGGGAGTCCCACTTGAATGCTATCAAAAGAATTTTCAAGTATTTAAGTGGAAGTTTGCATTTAGGACTTTAGTATCCTAGGAATTCATCCTTTGACTTGATTAGCTATTCGGATGTAGACTTTGCCGGTAGTTTATTAGATAGAAAGAACACTTTTGAAACTTGTCAATTCTTAGGACAATGTTTAGTTTCTTGGTTCAGCAAGAAACAAGTTTCAGTTGCCTTGTCCACTGCTAAAGCAGACTATGTAGCAGCTAGTTGTTGTTGCTCACAAGTTTTATGGCAAAAACAACAACTTAAGGACTATGGCATTGAACTTAATCACATTCCTATTAAATGTGATAATACAAGTGCTATAAACCTTATCAAGAATCTCATTCAATATTCTAGAACTAAGCATATAGATATTGGATATCATTTCTTGCGTGATCATGTCCAAATTGGTGATATTCATCTTGAATTTTTTGACTCTAATCATCAATTGGCAGACATATTTACTAAGCCTCTTTGTGAGGAAAGAATGAATTTCATCAAGCATGAGATTGGTATGATTGATGGTTCAAGTCTATCTTAGTTGTGTAATAAGATATTGAATTGATGGTTGGATTTTTGTGTAAGTATATGCCTCTCTTGTTTATGCTTTTATGTTTATTTTCTATATCTGATTCTTTTCCATAAAACTATTTCATAATCAAGTTTTTCATGCATATTTATTTCTAGTATATATATATAGATATATTTTTTTTTTGTATATAATACCTTTTTTCTTTAATAATTACATTTTTTTAAATTTTTTATGATTGTTGATTTTACCATTTACATTACTCATATTTAAAAGTTTTAATTAAAATTTTTTAAACTTTCTCTTAAATGCCTATTTATAGCATTCAATTTTGCTATGATTCTTTTTGAAGCATTTTATTATCAATAAATTAATTATTGACTTTATTTCAATTAATTAATTATTTGAAATAAATATAATCTTTTCATAAATCTATTTCTCAATCTTTATTTTTAATCATATGATTATTTTATTTGCATTAAAATTGAAATCCTATTATTTCTCTTCAATTTTGCAATTTAATGATTATTTATTGAATATATATTAATGCATTAATTATTTAAATCCATTAATTTTTTTTTGCATGACTTATATATATATTTTTTAAAAATTCCAAACTTTCAAAATGCTTATTTATGATCTTTTTATGATAGCATTTAATTTTGAAATGATTTGATTTAATTTGTTGTCTTTATTGTGCTTAAGGACCTATTTGTAACTTTTTCAAACGCATGATTAAAAAATATTTGAAAGATCTTGGATCAAAAGGAACTTTTCCTCACAAGCCGTTGCAAGATTCCTGCAACAGGTTGTGACATTGTTGCTCTCCAGAGGTCTGTGCCCCTCACGAGTTCTCCTCACGATCGTGAGGCTCGTGAGGAGCAACCTAAAAGGTGAGAACTCCTATTTTCAATAGGATTCGAATTTTCATTCACTTATTCCAAGTTTGCAACAGTTATTTGATGTTTTTACCTATATTTTATGAGTTATTTTGTTTATTTTGCACCCTAAATATTGCTTATATAAACCCTTTGAACCTTATCATTCTTTTGCTATTAAACTTTTTTTTAGCAAAAAATTTCTCTCTTTTATATTCTTTACTCTTTGCAAATTCCTTTTATCATCCATGGCTCCAAAGAAAAAGTCAACTCAAGAAATTGCTTCCTCTTCAAGAAGAGCCACCAGGAATCAACCCAAAAAACAACCTCCAATCTCTTATTCCTCAACCCAAATTAGGCAAAGGACTCAACAATTTGGGAAAAGAAAAATCTTGTCTTCAAAGTTCATGTCTCAATCTACTTTAGAGAAGATGAGATGCTATGAAGAAGTTCAATCTTTTCTTAATAGGATAGGTATTTATCACTTTGCTTTCGAACCTCTTCCTATATATCCTTCTCTTGTCATTGAATTTCTCTTTAACTTTACCTTGATAACTCAATTCATTGAAGATCACAATCCCTTCTATAGCATGTGGTTTAGGTTGGGTGGTAGAGATAGATTTCTAATCTCTCAATAATTTGATGCTTATTTTGGTTTTCATCAAGGAGGTATTGACTCTCCCAACTCTCTTTGGTCTCCTACAAATTTTTGGGTTAGACATGCTAAACCAAATGCTAATCCTTTTGTTGTGGGTCACACCAAAGCCTCTCTCCTTGCTTCCAAATCCCTTTAGTATGTGCATAGGTTTATAACTTACTCCTTTCATACTAGAGGTTTAAGCAATGAAGCAATTTCATTTGATGATTTATTTCTCATTCATTGCTTTGTTGACAAAATGGAAGTTGAATTGGGTAGATGGCTTCAATGGCATTTATGGTTGATTAGTGATAGTGTTAGTGGTGCACTATGTATTAGAGGGATCATCACTAGGATTGCAAATTTCTTTGAAATCAACCTTAACAATATTTCTGCTCTTCCTCCTTTCTTTCTTGATGAAAACCTCTTGAGAAACTTAAGATAATTCAAGCTTGCTAGAAATATTTAGGTATGGAAAGACAAAGTAGGAAATAAAGATGTTGATGTGGAGCTAGAATAAGATTTACAAGACATAGAACATATAGGCACTCATGGTCTTGAAGGAGTTGATATAGGAGAACAACAAGAGCAAGTTCATTCTCAAGCTCAAAGGAAGAGGCAAAGAGGACCTTCTTCCTTTTAAAGTGTTGAAGGAGAACCCACATGGGTTGGTGGCTTTTTTGATAGAGTCTCCATTGTTGAAACCAACTTCAACACAAGGTTTGACCAAGTGGACATAAGACTTAATCGATTTGAGCAAAGAATGGATCATATGGAGCATGATATTCATCACCTTTATGCTTATCATAACATCCAATGCACTTGGAATCCTCCTCCTCCACCTCCTCCTCCATTCTAAGAACCTCAAGACCCTTAGTTATTTATTTTTTTCTTAGTTTTAGTCAATCTTGCTTTCATTATTTCAGTGCTTGGTCTTTTATTTATTTTCAAAGTTTATTTTTGTTTTATTTATTGTATATCTCTTTCTTTGCCTTTTGTGTTTACCAAAGGGGGAGAAAAAGATGTGTTTGTGTTTATGGTATGCTAAGCACTATATGATCATGTGTTATATGTTGTTATGTCTTTTTAGTAATGTTTGAAATGTTCTATTTAAGTATTAATGATCGCGTTATCATATTTTTAGCATATTTGTGATATTAAGCCTTATTTTGCTTACTTTGTTATTTATTTTATATCTACTACTTTGTGATGCATTATAAAAGGCTTTAACATTCTTTTTGTCTTATAAATTTATATTTCTTAAATAGGAGGAGAAATAAAGAAATATATTTTAAAGGAGATGATTGTTTTTAATACCATTTTTTAAACACATCTCTTTTGTGCTCATTTTATTTGCAACATCCCTTATTTTCATTTATGCTATCTTTAACTTATTGCATATATTAAGGGGGAGAAAATTAATTTATTTTATTGCATTTATTTAATTTAAAAGGGGGAGCTATTTCATATAGCATTAATCTTTTCTTGTTAAATGTTTTTGACACACACACACACATTATTTATTATTTTATTAAATTGTTTGTCAAAGACAAAAAAGGGGAGATTGTAGACCATTTGCATGATCAAACTCCTAATTTTGATCTTTGACAATCAATTTGAGTTACTAATGATTTCATTCAAGTGTGTAGGAACTTAATTTTTATCAAAAATACTCGTTCATGTCCGAAAATATGAAATATTATCTTTATATTGTATTCATTGAAGTATATTATCCCAAAAGTATACCTAAAGTATCCGGAGTAATTGGAAGTAAAAAACACTCAATTTTGGACTTACAAGTGTCTCCTTACGAGCACCTCACGAGCTGATCACGAGCATACAAGCGCTGCTCACTAGCATTGGTCACGAGCACTATTCAAATCTTGAGTGGCAGTCCTGACAGCATTCTAAAGAGTGAAAATTTTGGGCCGCTCACAAGCGCCGCTCACGATCGTGAGTAGCTTATGAGGAGCAGTTTTGACAGCATTCAATGGATATTTTTGAATGCAACGGTCCTCAAATTGATGCTCACAAGCCAGGGCTTGCTCCTGACGACCGTGAGCATTGTTTTAGCTGCAAAAAGTCCAAAATGATTCAAAATTCAACAAGAGATGTTGAAGATATGTTTGATACCTCCAACAACCATATTTTTGAGTGTTTATCTATATAAACACCTCATTGAGTTCAATTGAAGAGTTAAGAAACTTGTCTATCATTCATATTCTCTTTAGCATTCAATTAAGCTCTCAAATTCTCTCTTAAACAATTTCCATATTTGTATAAATCTTGTGAGAGTTGGTGAGTGTTAGAATAGATATTCTTGTTCTTCTATTTTTTGGGTTTGAGAAAACGGGAAGTGAGATTCTATTCTAAAGGAATTGATTTAAGTGTTTAGCAATTAAAACACTTGGGTTTCGGTTTTAGAGTGAGCCTAGAAAACTCTTGATTGTAAGGTTGAAAGAGTGAGCTTAAACTCTTGTGTAATCTCAATCTTGTGAATAAGATTGTAGGTGATTGAAAATTCTAACTTAGGGATAAGTTAGGTGAAGACGTAGGATTGTTGAGAATCCGAACTCCTTAAATTCTTGTGTTCATCATTCTTCCTTCTCAACATCTTTTAATTTGTTGTTAAATTCAATTTAATTTTAATTCTCATTCAATTGCCTTATTCAACCCCCTCTAAGGCATTTTCATAACAATTGTTGAAATTTTGCATAAAATGATTAATGATTAATATATATATATATATATATATGTCTTTTTGTTTTTTTGTTAGATCCTATATCCACACCTAATTTGTAAGCAATAAACAACCAAAAACAAATAATTCTTCTTCTTCTTCTTTTCTGCTTTTTTTTTTTTTTTTTTGCGTTAGATTCCATAAAAAAAAAAGAAATCCACACCTAATTCATATTAAAAAAATTCAAATATAGTGAATCGACTCAAAAGAAAGCAAAGAGAGAAAATAAAAGAAAAATATGAGCAAAGTTAGTGATGTGGAGAGTTAAATTGTATTTTGAGTTTTTTTTTAAAAGAAGAGTTTTCATAGCTAAAAACTTAAACTTTAGAATTGTTTTAGACATTGGAATTTGAGTGTTGTAATTGCTCTTGTTTGATTTGTTTGAATTTATATGAGTGCGTGCTTTCTTTTTCTGTTTGTTTTGGCGGTTGTTTTTCTTTTTGTTTTGGTGGTTATTTTGATGGTTGTTT
>CATIWM010125617.1:0-13231 GCA_949671775.1 Mallotus repandus | reverse complement strand
TTAAATTTATTTCCTAATTTATTTAAGATAAGAGTTATCTAAATAAATAGGAAAGGATTCTAATTTGGAATTAGAATCAAAGTAGAAAAGGAAGTCTAATCTTACCAAAACTGTTTTGGTAAGAGAAACCCTAGATAGGATATATATATATATAGATCTCATTCTCTAGGGTTTAGGTCAAGCCAATTTTCTCCTCCTTCTACTTCTTCCGTGATAAGAAAAACATGTAGAGTGAAAAGGTGTTGTGAGACAACAAACGTTCTAGTAGACCTATTTCACTTTGGATCACCTTGTTTGTGTGGATACCATAGAGGGTGTGACCTTTTGGTGACATCTCAATCCGATAAAAGGAATACGAAAAGCTCGAGGTAGGGTGTCACCGGAGTGAACCCCCTCTTATCCTTCCAACAATCTTACGATAAGATCATCTTAGTGAGCATTTGGAAACCCTCTCAATCAATCTAGTTCGAATTACATAGATCCGGGTTATGGGTTTTTATGGTTAAAGTTTTGGTTTTCCGCTGTGTTATGGATCGCGAAACCCAATAATACAATCTCTTAAATATTGGTAAACTTTCAGGTAGTAGACTGTCCACTTTCAATCTAGTAGTGCTGCCAACATTTGATCTCTCAATCTCACCACAATAATCCCATAACAAAGCATATTCCTTTTGAAGATCCCCTTCTAACTTGGCTAGCACATGCCTTTTTGCCCTTTTAACCTTAGTTAAGCTGCATTCAAGATTTAAATCCTTCTTAATTAAAGCCTTCAAATTTGTTAATGACTATGCTGAAGTTGACTTATATTTGTACAAGTAATTTTTAGCAAGCCACTTCGTTGTAGCCCTTCTCTTTTTGGAAGATGTTGCACAAGTGTGCTTTGCTTTATAAGTTTTCACTAGGGATCCCTTTGCCCTTGAGTCTCTTAAAGCAAATATCATCCATTTATAATTTTTTTCTCAACACTTCGCCCTTACCTCTTCTGCTGTGTTTCTAACTAATCTGATCTCCCTCCTTTGTTTTACTACAAACTTGACAAGAGCCTCTTTAAATTGTTTTGCCCTATCCAATCTTATGCCTAAGCAGAAATGGACTTTTTTAGCTTGTTCCTTAAACACAGTATACTTTGTTTTTGTTCTACGAGCATAATCATCATCACCATCAGTGTTTATTGCATTATAATCTTCACTCGAGTCCCAATAATCAGTCAAATATCCTTCTTTTATACTTGCATTTTCTACTTCATCAGCATCATTAGCTACCCTATTACTCCCTTATGTATTTTCTGCTTCATTACTTAGCCTAACACCCCCATCATTACCTTTATTTCTGATGCTTTATTTCTTCATTTGAGCCAATTTTTTTACTATATTTCTTGCTTCCACTAACTCTTCACCATCATCAGAAATTCCCTCACGCTCAACCACTTCCTCATCTGAATCTCTGCCACCATTTTCATTCTCTGCACTAAGTTGCTCCTCAATGTTTGGCTCATTCTACTCCTTAATGCCATCTTCATTTTGGCCTGCAACTTCATTTTCATCAACAATTGTATGCCCATCTTGGTCTAGAGGTGTATTCTCATTTTACTCAACATTTTCACTTCCTATTGCCCCACAACCATTGAACGCTTCAACATTCACTCCACCCAACCGTACCCCAACTACAACCTCACTTGAAACCCTATTTTTTTCATGTTCTGCATTGACTGTTAGGCCATAAATACCCCCACTTTCATTTGAAATACCAGACTTGTCCCTAAATATTTTATGCTCAGTGTAAACTTCCACAAAGTTTAGCTCTTTAACTATTTTAATTATTTCTTCTATTGAAAACTCATATAAAAGCCTGAGACCTTTTGACAAAGCTCTGCCAGGTACCCTAAAATGCATCTTCTTTAACTCTCTATTTCCCAAAACATTTGTTATGCATTTTATAAATCCCTTTAGTTCAATGTTGTTAACATCTAATACATAATTTAACTTTTTCCCCCCAACATATATCTTAAACTTTCCACCTTCATCACTCAAGAACATTCCACAATAAAACACAATAATACATGGCCTGTCACAAGAACCAAAAAAAATTTCCATAAATCCCATATCTGTTAATTCAACAAAACCCTAACAATTGAAAAAGATGAGAACTTACCTCGCCATATTTATATTGAATGACGTTGAAACAACCACTTTCCCTTGATCAACCAACAGTTAAAATCCCATTTGATTTTCAATGCAATGGAGCCGAGAGGTTTTGGTAGTTGTATATAAAGGTTTTTTGCGTTTGCCTTATGCATTCTTCCCTCCTCTTTTCTCTTTTTAATATAACAGAGCATTTTTGGCAATGTCATACATCCACGTCAAAAAAGGTTTCAAACTCAAACATATAAAAGTCAAATTTATATACCACATCATCATCAACCGGTTAGGTACAACATTTTGTAACAATTTTACCGATTGTATAATTTAATTATAAGTTTTAAAAATAAAGACATCAAATTATTAAATTGTGAAAGTATAGCCACCAAAATAGTCTTTATCCCATAATAAAAACTAAAAACTAATGTCAAGTGAAGTGTGAACCGAAGACAGACCCGACCCGTTAAAAGAAGAAGCAAAAAAAAAAAAAAACAGAACGCCTTAAAAGCAATCCATATATAAGGAAAGGAACAGTGTAATTTTGCTGCCGGAGCAAACTCGACGGCACTAAAAGACGGTGAGTAAAGGAGGAGAAGAAAAACAGAGGAATGGGTGTGGACTACTACAAGATATTGCAGGTAGACCGTAATGCTAAAGATGATGAATTGAAGAAAGCTTATCGTAAATTGGCTATGAAATGGCATCCTGATAAGAACCCTACCAACAAGAAGGATGCTGAATCTAAGTTCAAGCAAATCTCTGAAGCATACGATGTATGTAATCATAATTGTTTTGTTTTAGTTCTTGAAAAACGGAACCCAGAAAAAAATTGCATCTTTTCTGTGATTTGTGTTTGCTTTTGTCTTTTGTTAATGGCATTGATTCTGTTTCTCTATTATTGTAAAAAACCCAGAAAAATATTATAGGAAAGATTGGATTTTTATGATTTATATCTTTTGTTTTTGTTGCTGTCGCTGTTTATCAGTTGCAGAAATTCTCAATTCTTAGATATTGTTGCTACAATTGTTTTATTAATTGCAGGTCTTGAGCGATCCACAGAAGCGGGCTGTTTATGATCAGTATGGAGAGGAGGGACTTAAAGGACAGGTGCCACCCCCGGGTGGTGCTGGTGGATTTGGACATGAAGGTGGTTCCACAACCTTCCGGTTCAATCCCCGCAGCGCAGACGATATATTCTCTGAGATATTTGGGTTTTCGAGTCCGTTTGGGGGGATGGGTGATATGGGTGGTTCAAGGGCCAGCACTTCTGGATTTCCGAGGGGGATGTTTGGGGATGATATTTTCTCTTCATTAAGGGCTGCAGCTGGAGAGAGCTCTAGTGTTGCTCGGAAAGGGGCTACTATAGAACGGACATTGATGTGTAGTTTGGAGGATCTATATAAGGGAACCACCAAGAAAATGAAGATTTCCAGGGATGTAATTGATTCTAGTGGGTAAGCTTGTTTTTTTCTATTGACTATTTTAGTATTAAATGTGGTTTAAGCTTTGGGGAGAGACAATTGAAAGTTTGAACAGTAGTTTCCAATCGAAAGAGGAGTAGTTACAAATTGGCTATTACGTGACTGCTCAGTGAGGTGAGATTAACTAAATAAGCTTTGAACTTCTGTTCAAGTGTGACATTCTGTTGAAGGATTTTTCTAATTCATTAAATTCCGTTGGAACCATGTGTCTATTTGCTGTTTTAAGTCATTGGATCTTTTCTGGATTTGAAATTCTATTAGCTGTTATTACTGTCTGTATATCAGGCATATTTACTTCACGACTTTGATAAAGATATCTTTGATTTAAATTTTAGAAGTCCTCTTATCCCACATTAACCACTCAATCTTGAGTTGGGTTATTTTTTTATTTTATTTTTTTATCACTCAGCACAGTGTTTATCTGATTCATAGTTTCTATGCTCAACACATGGGGCACAATGCAAGAGGTATAGGCTTAAAGTTGTGTGGAATACATATGAAGTATCTGCATACAATGCATGTGTCATAGCCTTTAGATTTTGCAATAGATGATTGCAAGAGTGCCCACTTCTACAATTTGATATTACATGATTGATGACTGAATGAGTTTTCTAGTTTGAAAATATTGGCAATCTGTTGACATGCTGCACTTACCCATAGAGATGCCATAGCATAAATGAAAGACATTTTTGGAGTTAGTTCTTTGTAGCAGTAGATCTTTATCTCATCAATCTCAATTACTTAATCACAATCACTATACACTAAAGAATTTCAATTTAGCTTAGGTAGATATAGTATTATGTGTAATTTTTTTACAGCAACTTTGGACATTTATTGAACTTGTATGGAGATATTTAGATAACCCTTCAGCAGAAAATCTGGACTGGAAATTTTTCTGTTCTGATTTTCACATGCAATTGATGGTTTGAACCGAACATGAGGTGTATGAATGATGGTTGTTACTTGTTAGGTTTGTCTTATCCTATTGCTAATTACATAGAATATCCGTTCTTCATTTCGATGCCATTGAGCAGTGCTAGCTGCAGATTGAATTATTTATTCTTTTATTCCTTTTAAAGCTTATATAGATTGATTTTCTCATGTTTTTATAAGCCTCAATCGGTTGAAATTGTTCAGACTTCTTTTATTCCTTGTAAAGGATGATAGGTGCCAACAACTTGACAGTATTTCTTATTTCTAGAAAGATGGTCATCAACATTTCTTATTTCTAGGAAGATAGTCATCTTTTGTTAGCTAAGTAACTGATAGTTCTTTTTAATCATGCAACTAGCTTAATTGAGTAATGCCAGGATTAACTTTTACACAGTTAGTATTATTGAGATGGATTAGTTTGCATGGATCCTCAATCGGTATTTGTTTATTTATTTTCTACTCATAGTGTAGAACTGGTTAGAAGAACCGTCATTTGCATGTACGAACATATGACGTATCGTACTTGTCATTGCGATGGGGCTTAATGGGTTTGCTATTCAATGACAGTCATCTGAGATGTGACAGATGCATCCTGTTTGATTATTGGACTTGGACTCATTGCTGAAGGTTTTCTTTGTGCTCTATGGTAGAAGTGTGCTGCTTGAGGTAATCCCAGTTTTGGTGAATTGGCGGATCCAGGAGTTCATGGTCTAACACACTTTATCCGAGATTTTGAAGTGGATATGCTGATAGTATGAGTTATCTGTGGCAGGGCTAGTGTAAAGTCCAATATATTTTTCATGTTTTTTTAGGTCTTTAAGAAATCTCTTTTCTATAAATCATATTGCGATTGAAGTTTGTTGGCTTCTTTATTTCAAGTCTGCTTTTTTTAGGTTTGTAATGATTACTTGATGAAAGTAGGCAAAAGATTGCTTCCTAAGTAGTACATGGAATGACTTTCGATGTCTGTTGGGAATATTTGATGTGAAACCTCCTAGTTGGCGCTGCATAACAGCCAAACATAACATAGTACTTGGTTGAAGCTTTTACCATTGGTACATGAGGGTGGTTGTGTGGAAGGCACGTTTTTTTTTTATTTTTTTATTTTTTATATGATTTTCTTTACACATTGTAATAGTAATTTACAGTGATAGTTTCCTTCAAGATTACACACCTTAGTTGTGGCTCCAAGTCTTGCATACAAATGAGGGGGAAAATGGATAATCCTTGGAGGTGTAATTATATGATGTGATGCTTTTTTGAATTCAACAATTGGCATTGGTACTGATTTCAACTTTTGTTCCAATTACACCTATACTTCTCTTTTTAGATGTTCAACATTGTCAAAGTCTCATCTGCAGGATATTGTTAGCCTTTTTTGTAGTTATATATCTTCATCAGTTCCCAAGGCTGGACATTACTATGACTTAACTATCTTTAAATGAGATTTAGTTGTTCACAAGTGGACCTGTCATAGAATCTTGAAGCTATTTTGTTGATTTTGCTGTGTTTGATGATGAGTTAATGCTTGGATTTATCCAGGACTTGGTAATTGCAGTTACCGGTACTCACGAGTCATTCTTTATTCTTTCTTAGGTATGAATGTCCTGGCAATTGAACTGTTAAATGTAGTACTACTACTTTTATAAAATGAGCAAAAAGAGATTAGATCAACTACATTAAATTATTTTGGACTGCCAATTGGTCCAATCAAGTTGACGTCTAACTGGTCAAAGATTCAGACTGGTGCTTCTATTTAACATTTTGCTCATCTGAGCTAATTTGTGTATTCTCTGCTCGGTACAATGGACTGTGCACATGGTTTTTGACCCCATTAAGGAATTTTGTGTTGCTTCATGTTTCTTAATGTTTTTTACCTTTCAATTAGTAATTCCACACCTCTTATGCTCATATCATTAATAGGAAGTTCAGAAAATTTTACATGTAACAAGGTATGTCAGAACAAATGGATGAGTGAACCAGGACTTGCTATTGACAATTCTTGTTTGTTCCATCATGAGATTTACTAATTTCACCCTTTTTCCCCTCATATAGGAGACCGACCACTGTGGAAGAAATTCTTACAATTGAGATCAAGCCAGGTTGGAAGAAAGGGACGAAAATCACTTTCCCAGAGAAGGGAAATGAACAACGAGGTGTTGTGCCATCTGACCTAGTCTTCATTATTGATGAGAAGCTTCACAGTATCTTCAAGAGGGATGGCAATGATCTAATAGTTACCCAAAAGATATCTCTCGTGGAAGCTCTAACAGGCTACACAGTGCAGGTGACTACAATTGATGGTCGGAATCTGACCATCCCCATTAACTCTATCATCACTCCCACATATGAGGAAGTTGTTAAAGGGGAAGGCATGCCTATTCCCAAGGAACCTTCTAAAAGAGGAAACTTAAGAATTAAGTTCAACGTAAAATTCCCTAGCAAGCTCACCGCAGAGCAGAAAACTGGGATCAAGCGGTTGTTATGACCTTCATAAACAGCGACAATATCTTTACCGGTTTCCTACCATCTCCCACATCTCTGTAAGATTGCGTTCATTTTCTTTGCTGACCTAAATGAGAATGCTGGGATCAAGCCATTTGTATCACGTTCATGAACATCGATGGTGGCTTTCCTAATCCTTACCATCTTCCAAATTTGTGTAAGCTTGCATTCATGTTCTTTGCTAACATAATCCAGGAAGAAAATTTGTGTTGCTGATTTGGGGTTTTCATGATAACGGCTATTTAGGAATTAGTTATGTTTTTTCATGTTTCATAACTACTCCATTCTTTTTCAGTGTAGTGAGTCTCAGTTTTTTCCACAGCATTTTTTATGTTATCCCCTTGTGGTTGAAGGGCTCTCCTTGCACAACGGTTGCATTGTTTATTTTGCTTCTGGGAACTGCTGAACAGTATGCTAGGAAATATTAAATGATTATTTAGTTAGTACTTGTGCTGGTGCTGATAATTTGTTAACTAAGACCAGTAAATAGCCATTTTACACATTTGGGAATAAAGGCAATTGCACATTTGGATGCTTATACTGAGTCCTTTCAAATTATATATATATATATTCTGGTAGTCAAACCTGATTAATGGCATTCTTTTCATAATTCCTAAAATATACTTTTCCCATTCTTCTCTTTTACATTTGTGGTGACCTCCCTTTTTTCTTCTGCTATTTTCCTTTTTGCAGTTCTGAAAAATTTGTTCCTAAATCAATTGGCAGCAACTCTAATGAGTTTGTGCTGTTGATTTGACGTAAGATGCTTATTTTGAATCCAATAATATTAAGAAAAGTTGATAGTGTTGATTTTAATTTACTATTGTTGTTTTGAAAGTAGAGAGCTAAGGGAAAAGAAAAAGAATAAAGATGAATTAATTAATGCAAAAGAAAAAAGTTAAAAAGAGAGTATGATGTTTAACATTGAAAATTGCAAGACGGAAAAGGAGACTAAAGATGAAAGAATTCTAGATTAAAGTGGATTTTTGTACATTATTTTATTAATAAATAATTTTAAAAGATTAAAATACCTGTTCTTTAAAATCTAAAAAAAAAAAAGTATCGGTACTGGGGGACTTAATTCAATTTGGAAAAATTATGAAATTTGAAATTTAAGATTTTTTTGTTTCTTTGCATCCTATCGATTTAAGTACGTTATTAATGTCTGAACTTTTTTTAATTTTGACAATTTAATGTTCTAACTTTTTTTAATATTAAATCGGCGTGTAGATGAATTATTATTTAGTGCATTTAACAAAAATCTTTAAATTACACAATTCTGCTGTACTTTTTGGATGCTAAAATTATTGGTTTATAATGTATAATTTTAATAAAAGGGACAAATAGTTAACGGAATCAAATTTTAGGAGTATTTAATTGACTTTTAAAACAGCAGGGATGAAATAATTAGTTTAGACAAATTTTAAGGGGTGTTAGTAATTTTTTCTATTTATAACCATATTTTTAAATTCTTTAATTATTTTAAATTATTAAATAAAAATTCTGTTGTATATAGTACAACCATTTATATAAATAGAATTAGAATCGTTAAATTAGTATTTATTTAATTATAGACATTGATATATTTTATAGGTATTGATATATATAAATAATTAATGGTTACAATTAAATAAAAATTAATCATACAGTTGTAATTTTATTTGTATAGATACAATTGTTTGCACCATAGAAAGAGTTTAAAATAAAATAGTAAACTCTTGTATGATGATGTAAAATTAGGCGTTTAAATTATATTATTTTAAATAATTAAAAAAATTAAATGTTGGTTAACTAACTATTTGGAAATAACTTGTTAAATACTATTTCCAAAAAAAAAAAAATTGTTAAATACATCAAATTATAATTTTTTTACATATTCATATACTTATTTATCTTTAAAAAATTGAAACATTAAATTGTTAGAATTAAAAAATTTGAATGCCAACAGTTAATTATCTCTTTTTTTTAATGGGCATTGAGAACAATTGGTTATGAATTTAATAACATATTAAGCATAAATTTATCATATTTATGTCATTTAATATGTTTTTAAAAAATAAAAATTTTAAAACAAATAAACTTTTTCTTTTTAGTTTAAAGGGTCAAGTTGGCACATGACCTTCTTTTTAAATTAAATTCCAAATTTTTGCTCAATTAAGGGAGAATGTGTTAGACAAACATATAAACCAAGTAACAATCGTCCATCATTTAACAAATTAAAACAAGATTTTTTCTTTTTTAGCCTTATCTCTACATTTTTTTTCTAATTTTTCTCGTGTCATTTTTGTTAATTATTAAAATATACCAACATTAATTTACAACAAATAATTCAATAAGAGAAATAAATTTTAAATTGAATTTCACCTTTTTATCAACAATTTATAACAAATTAATTTTAAATTATAACAAAGAGAGTTAAAAGCCGCAATTAAATCCTACTTTAGAAATATTGGAAGACTAAGGGTGTGTTTACTTATAAAGAATTATTTTTTTATTTTTCAATTTTCATAAAAAATTTGTACAATATGTTTACTTGTTAGAAATTGAAAACTATTTTTCATTTTTTGAAAACAGTAAATGTGTTTTTTTATTCTTATCTACAACTTGTTTTTCAAAGTAGAGAGATAATGAAACGTTCCCAAATAGAGATATAATCTAGGGTTTAAAAAGTAGAGTTTGTTTTGTCTTCTAATTCTAAAATAAAGTGATAAACAATGAGTAAAAAAGAAGTAGAAAAGATGTAATGAAAAGAGCGTATTTTCACTTTATATTTTTAATGAGAAATTTTTTTGTGAAAACACCCAAAGTAACACAAAGTTCTATTTTCTATTTCAGCTCCGTTTGTTTGTAGAAAATATTTTCTATGTTTGATTGCAACACTAAAAAAGATAATAAATGAGGAGAGAAGACAATAAAAAATAAAAGGGAAGACAATAAATAAGGAGAGAAGTCATTAGAAAAGGTATTGAAAAATATTTTCCCATCCTTAAAATGAGAAATCATTTTCTCTTGTTTTAAAGTATTTTTCATTTGATTGGTATATTATTTTTCTTTGACTTATTTTTTCTAGATAATCCAAACACTGAAAAATAAAGAAAAATATTTTCCACAAACAAACAGATCCACATTTTGAATTTTTTTTTAAAAAAAATTGGATTAGTTTTCTTTAAGTAAACACAACCTAAATTTTTTTTACATATATAGCTTCTTTTAAGAACTTTCATAAATCCTGTTAAAATGAATTTCAATTTCTCAACTTTAACTAAACAAGTTCTTTTTTTAATATGCATATATGTATTTTATACAAATAAATTTTAAAATATTATATTAGTTTTTATTTAGTTATGGTTATTAATATATATTATAAATATAGATATATAAAAATTAATTAATAATTATAATTAAATAAAAATTATTTTAATAATTTTTAATCTTATTATACAAATGCATATATATATGTACCTTAATAAAAACCTAAACATTAATGATGCAAATCTTAACAAATGAGTCAAACTTTAATTGATTATATTTAAAAGGGATAAAGATAAATTTGATGTTCCAACATTTTAAAATTTAATAATTATGCGTTTAAATTTTTTAAAATTTTAATTTAGTGTTGCAACTTGTAAAACTTTCACAAAGCAATGTATCTAATAGGTTATAATCAAGTATCTAGTATCTTGAGGCTTACTAGGACATTGAAGTTGTTGACTAGGATAGGTTTGTGACATTAAAATGCAAAATTACCAAACCAACCCTCCCTATAGGTGATTTTAAAAAGGCCAATAACCTCACCTTTGCATTCATTCTTCTTTCCTTAAAATCTCTTGTTCACAAGTCTTTTTTTTTTTCTTCTCATTACAGTGAGATATTGTCAAAGGAAATGGAAGTGGCCAGTGATATATGCTTTTTTCATAGGCGATGCGTGGTGAGAACCTCCTAGACAAATCAAAATCCAGGTAGAAGATTCATGACATGCGAGAATGGTGGATGCTCTTTTTTCATGTGGATTGACCCTCTAATTTGTGATAGAGCGAAGACAGTAATATCGGGCTTGTTGAGAAGAATCAGTATTATGGAAGCTGAAATGCAGAGGAGTTAGAGAAGGGAGAAATTACTATGGGCATAGGCAATTTTTTCAATTGTAATTTTTATATTGAAATAATTTGTATGCAAGGTTTATTTTATGTGTAGGATGACTAGTAGGTGTTAATTATTAGTGAGTAGTTAATGACTCAATTGTGTATTATTGGTACGTTAAATGTGATGTTGATGAATTAATGGACAATGTATTTTGTTAATGGAGTTGCAATGTTAATGATTTTAGGGAAACTGTAAATCATGAATGAAATATGATGAATTTTGTTGTTGAAATAGTTATGGTGTATAATGTCATTAATATGTTTGATAAAATGCTTAAGAGAAAGTAATGGGTGAATGAAAATACCCTGTGATAAAGACAAAATGTGCTTTGTGAAAAAAAATTGTGCCCTGTGAGAATAAATTTTATGATAAAATGGCTTGTGATAAAGACATAAATTGTGCAAGTGCTTGTCACGACCCGAAACGAAGGTTCGTGACCGGCACTAGGGATTGACGATACATAAGGTAACCGAATTCCGTAGCAAGCCTTAAAAATTTTTCGCGAAAATAAACGATACACTTAACAATAAAATAATAGATGCACAATATTATATAAGCATGAAACAATATTCTTTAAATACAATATTTCAGTTCAAACACAATATTCAAATACAATATAGAATACTTGTAATACAAATCTGAAATTTAACTACTGCGGTGTCTAGAATTTAATTACACCAGACACAGTCTAAATTAACATACATAATGCTGCCGGTGAAGAACGAATTCGGCGCAAAGGAGGAATACTAGTAGACTGACTGTGAGGTCTTGAAAAAAATAAATTGAGGGGAATCAGACCCCACTGAGTGAATCAATTTTATAAAATGCATGCTAGTTTTAAAAACCAGTTATTAAAATTTTTTCTAAAATAAAATTGAATAAAATAATTATGATTATTAAAATTATTTACTTTTCTCGATAATATTATATTGAGTCTCTTTAAAATTTCTTAAATCAATTTAATATGAAATCTCGTATAAAATATTTAAAATAATTATTTTGGTGGAAAACTGGTAGAACCCTAAACTATTATTCTAATAGCCTTTCGGCTCTCTTAATCCAAGTGACTGCCGTCCCGAGAGCAAATCATTAAAAAAGTTACTGCCACAGTCATTTCACTTATTCCATATTGGATGTCCTGAGAGCGAAGCATCAACCGAGTTACATCTCTTTTTCATATCATTACCGGCCCGAGAGCAATGCATCAACCGAGCTCAATCATATACATATATATCATATACTAGATATTACCTGTGCGCACGTGGTCCTAGTGATACCTACTAGGTAGCACGTTTTACCATTATCTCCAAATCAAATTTGGATTATAAATATTTAAATCAAGTAAATAATTAATTCATAAAAAGAATGAATAAATAAGTAATTAAATAAATAAATAAATAATCATATATTTTTAAATATGTGATATTTTTAATTACTAAAAAATTTCATTTAAACGCACATAACACACATCTTATAAAATTAACTCACATATGGAGCGTGCCGGGCGACACGTTCTCTGCTGCCCTAGTGCTACTACTCGTGCCCCGGAGTTCTCTAAAATAAATAATATTTATTTAAATTATGCTTGTAAAATAATTAAATGAATTCATGAAATGAAGGAATGACGTAACTGACTCGATCTAAGACACAATGCTAATCAGACTCAGAATTATGACACAGGTCGATGTCACGCTTTATGAGAAATCTACTGAAAATTTGGCAGAGTTTTCCTTGTAAAACGGACAACCCTCTACTAAAAGTAGAGTCGACTCTGCAAGAAAACACACTTCGAATATTCCACACAAAGCCACACTCGGGTCGGACTCCCAAACTACACATAATTCCGACCGAATTTCAAATTAACAATAATCAATAAAATAATATAATTTTTCAATAAATCATAAAAATATCATTTAAATATCACAATTCAAATTATTTCCACAATAAATTATAAAATATATTTATTTTCAAATAAATGGTAAAATTCTAGCTTATATTTAAATTTTCGTTAATAAACATATATAATTCAAA
>CATIWM010125558.1:0-10269 GCA_949671775.1 Mallotus repandus | reverse complement strand
GGTGCTACTAACCATTGCTTGTGTGAGGAATTTTCTAAGTTAATGCAAGGAGAATTTGAGATGAGTATGATGGGTGAACTCAAGTTCTTCCTTGGACTTCAAATCAAGCAATGCAAAGATGGGATTTTCATCAATCAAACCAAGTATGATAGAGACATTCTCAAGAAGCTTGGCATGGATGGAGTCAAATCAAGCAAAACTCCAATGAGTACCACAACTAAACTCAACAAGGATGAGAATGGAAAGCTAGTTGATGAAAAGCGATTTAGAGGTATGATCAGATCTCTTCTTTATTTAACTGCTAGTAGACCCGATATAATGTTTGCTACTTGCTTGTGTGCTCATTTTCAATTTAGTCCTAGGGAGTCCCATTTGAATGCAATCAAAAGAATTTTCAAATATTTAAGTGGAAGTTTGCATTTAGGACTTTGGTATCCTAGGAGTTCAACTTTTGATTTAATTAGTTATTCAGATGCAGATTTTACCGGTAGTTTACTAGATAGAAAGAGCACTTTCGGAACTTGTCAAGTTTTAGGACAATGTTTAGTTTCTTGGTTTAGTAAGAAATAAGTTTCGGTTGCCTTGTCCACTGCAGAAGCAGAATTTGTTGCTGCAAGTTTATGTTGTTCACAAGTATTATGGAAAAAACAATAATTGATGGACTATGGCATTCACATTGATCGAATTCCAATCAAATGTGATAATACAAGTGCTATAAACCTTAGAAAAAATCCAATTCAGCATTCAAGAACAAAGCACATAGACCTTAGACATCATTTCTTGCGCGATCATGTTCAAATTGGTGATATCGCACTTGAATTTGTTGACACAAATAATCAACTTGCAGATATCTTCACCAAGCCTCTCAATGAAGAGAGATTGAATTTCATTAAGCATGAACTTGGCATAGATGGTTCTAGTTTGTCTTAATTGTTTAATTAAATTAGTGAATTGATAGTTGGACTTGTTTTCATGTGAAATCATGTTGTGCTTATTAGATTGCCTTGATTGTGTTAGGTAATTGATATGATTTCTTTTAAATGTTTGATTTGATCTTAACTTTTTTATTGAACTTTATTTTCAATCATCCTCCTCCATATTTTCCTCAAAACTAGCTTCTTTTTATGTCCTTTTTTCTTTGTTTGTTCGTCAGTTTCTGTTTGGTTTATTTTCAGTATATTTTCCATATTTGAGCTTTGAGTTGTTAGTTTATATTTAAGACCATTTAATGTAAGTTTATTTTCTGTTTTCTTTTGGTTTATGAGCCAAGGGTTGTATGTGTATGTCTTGTCTACAATTGATGTTTTAAAATCATTATACTCCTATCTTTTTATTAATGCAATCTTATTTTTCTCAATTATTGTTTATTTAATCCTTTTTGTATTTTGACAAAGGGGGGAGAAAAATTTTGAGTTTTCTTAATTCTTCATTATCATTTATTTTCTTGCAATTTGATACATGCATTGTAAGTGTGGCTACTTATATGTCAATTATCATGTTATCATATTTTTCTCCATGCAAAAGGTCTTGTTTTGCTTACCTGCATAATTTCATTTAGTCTTTTGCAAAGGGGGAGAAATATTTTCATTGTTTTAGTTCTTGGTCTTTGTTTCCTTTAGAACTAAGCTCTATATGATAATGTGATATCTACTATTTTGTGATGCATTATCATAGTAAAATTTATCTTTTACCATGTTTATGTTTCTTAAATATTTTATCAAGTTTTTTTTAAAAGAAGATAATTTTTAAATTTATATTTCTTATCATGCCAAAAGGGGAGAAATAAAAAATATATTCATTTTTTTTGCTTACTCCTTAATTTTTATCATGTGCATAATCTTAGGGGGAGTATGTATCATCTAATTAAGTAATTTCACACACTTCACTTTATATTATCTTCTCAAACTCAAAATAAGTTTGTCAAAATAAAAAAGGGGGAGATTGTTGACCTTAACAATAATCAATCTTGATTTTGACCTTAACAAACTTGATTTTGAGCATTTAACATGTTTGATTAAGTGTGTATAAGCTAGGACTATAATGGAAATCAAAATGAAGCTAAGCGTGCTTTTGGGCTAAATCGACCTTCGGGATTCCAGGAAGATTTCAGAAGCCTTAGACCTTTTAAATGAAAAAGTTTTCTCCTTAACATTTGAAGTAGACATCACAAGATTTCCAAATTGATCTTACTTGTCAAAATCTGAATTCATTTGGGTCTGGAAATTTTCAGTTAAAATTAGCTTATGCAGTTTTCATTTCAAGATGAGCAACTCTTACTATTTCAATAATATCTTAAGCTACAGATGTCAAATTGAAGTGATTCAATGTGATATGGAAATCTAAGATAAATATCTACAACTTTCATGAAGAAAGATAAGGCTGATTCGATCATATTTAATGTCAAAAAGTCATGATCTCGACTGGGACCAAAATTGCACCAAATTGAAGAAATCTTCCAGAACATATCCCGGGCCAATGTCCCGACCGGGACCAGTGTGATCCCGACCGAGATCAATGAAGTCACAATCGGGACAAGTGTATAACGGCCATAACGGATATATTTTTGAATATCCCGACTGGGATCAGGGTGATCCCGACCGGGATCAGGATGATCACGACTGGGATCAGGGTATATGCAGGCTAAAAGTCTAAAATTTCATCCAAATGAAGTTTGAATTTGTTGGAAAAAAAATTATTGTTTCTAACAGCGATAATTGAATTACTTAACTATAAATACAACCTCTGAAGATCATTTAGATGTTAAGAAACTTGTTTTTCATTTATACATTCTCAAGCATTCAATTAAAGCTCAAAATTCTCTTTAATTCATTCTTGTATTTGATAAACTCTTGTGAGAGTTTGGTGAGTGTTAGAATATAAATTCTTATTCTTCTATTTTCTGGGATTAAAGAAAAGGGAAGTGAGGTTCTATTCTAAAGGAATTGGTTTAAGTGTTTAGCCATTAAAACACTTGAGAATTTGGTTTTAGTGTAAGCCTTTAAAACACTTATGAATCAGTTTTTGAGTGAGCTTTGAAAACTCAAGTTGTAAGGTTTGAGTTGAGCCTAAAATTCAAGTTGTAAAAATCAATCTAAGGGAATAGATTGTGGTGATTCAAAATCCTAACTTAGGGATAAGTTAGGTGGAGACGTAGGATTGTTGAGAATCCAAACTCCTTAAATACTTGTGTTCATCATTCTTCTTTTTCAACATTCTTTCTATTTTGCTTATTTGTTTTTAAGTTTTGATTTTTGTTCAATAGCCTTATTCACCCCCCCTCTAGGGCATTTTCAGTTCTTGCTTCAACAACTTTAAGAAAACCTTCATCAATGTTGAAAGAAAGATTCAAAAGAACATAAATTTGATATTAGATTGGATGGAAGTAAGAAATCCGAACTTAATTTATATTTAAGCAAGTCAATCATAGAATATGAGGGAGATTTTGACAATTAGAGGTGGTGGAATCTCAATGCAGAAAGGTTCCATCTTCTTTCTCGTATGGCTTGTAATATTTTGATTGTTCCCATATCCACAGTCGCTTTAGAGTCTACTTTTAGTACTGCAGGATGAGTTTTTGGTGTGTTTAGGAGTTCTCTAACTTTTAATTGTAGAAATTTATACATAAGATTGGCTGAGATTGGTTAAACATCAATTTTCTATTGAGGAGGTAGTAGAGGAATTAAAAAGCTTTGAAAAGGCAAGTGTCTCTCTTTTCTCTCTACTTTACTTGTTTTATTTTATTTCTTTCCAGACAATAACTCTCTCCTTTATTTTGTACTTTGTCATGTCTTCTCTTTTTGGTGCAGGCCCTTTTATAGCTACACTTGCTCCCATCTGATGAAATATAAGTATTCAATAATATGTTTCATTCTTAACTTTGATTTCTTTTTTATTTGAATTCTCAGTCTAATATATGACAATCTTAATTTTATTCTTTTTATAATTTCAACCAGTGATGAAGCTCTACTATTATCTGAGATCCAAAGAATGCTTGGTTGTTTTCCTTTAGGTGGCATAACTTTACATGCAATTAGGAATGTTGTTGTATGCCTTATATGACCTAGTAATTTTGATTCTGAGCCATTTATGCTTATGCTTTATGCTTTATGATATTTGTTATTTGTTATTATGCTATGTGTGCATTATGGTGCCCGAATGCTTATATTTTGTATGTGTGTTTTATTTCATTTGAATGCATGTATGTTTTACATTGAAGATATATGTTTTTGCTTGATTGTTCACCTATGATTATGATATGTGACATCTGTTTATCTATTTTGATGATGGCAATAAAGCGATTCTTGAGTGTAGCCACCTATTTGTTGTTAGTGTAATACAAGTTGCATCCACAACAACATTCTATTAATTTTTCAATTATATGATTTCATTTGTTCTTGTTTGATTGTTTTACATCAAAGCTGTGATGATGCTTTTATCATATTTTTAGGTCTCTAAGAATGCATAAGCTATATATTTTTGGAGTGGCAAATCATGTTTTATAACTAATATGTGGTCGTGTTCTTGATATGACCTGAAAATAATAATTTGCACCTCTCAATGTGTTGTAATAATAACCTTTTTTTTATTACTTATGTTGTTGCGTTCAATCTCTATTTTTGAAAGACATTTTATTTTATTTTTTGGCGTTATTTTTGTAAGACTTACATTTGTTTTTGTTGCTTGGACTTGGAATACATGTGCAGTCAAATAGATGTACATGATAATGATACATTGAATCAACGTTCAAAGATTGATACTCCTTTTTGTTTTTGTACACTTTTTTATTTAATTTTGGATGGGTCTTTTAACTTGTAATTTGCATTAGACTTTTAACTTCTTTACTATCTTTTATTGTAAATTGTAATTGATCTTATATTTGTACATTGTATTTAACTTTGGGTTTTAGCCAATTCTCCATTTATAAATGAATACATAGTTTTTTAATCTACCTGCCCTTAAAAGACTTCCTATTAATACAAAAAATTCACTGTTTTTACTTTTTTGCTTCCATGCTCATATTTAATACATTAATTACTTTCGTGTCCTCTCTACATTGTCATTGTCCTCTTAATTCTCTCTGTTTTGTTCAATGCTTTTTTCCCATTTGCATGTTATGATTAAATCTAAAAGCCTAAAACTTGTATAAAATTTGTACCCATTTTTCTATTTCTAGCTAACAACTTTTGTCCTTTAGTGAGTATGAGTTTTGTTTCATCCACTTCTTTATCACATGGATAGCACTGTGTATATATAACCACATGTATCTCTAATCTAATAAATTAATAATAAAAATGGGGCTCATAATTAATTAATTTACCTTTTAGGGAATATTTCTCTTCTTTTTTCTTTTTCTCCTTTATTTTCTCTCCTTTCGTAGTTATTGTTCTTTATCTCTTTCTTCTTTTTTGATGGTTTTTTATGGCTTTTTTTTTTTGGTAAAAAAGTAAAAAATGACATCCAAATGCCAAATTTTTTATTTTTTTATGTAAATTAATCAGATCTGAGTTTTAAACTCAAGATAGCATTGGTTTATCCCATTTGTATGTTTATTTTGGTGATAATATGGTTTTGTTTTGGATTATGTTAGTAAAAATTCAAGGAGAATTGCTAGAGATCCATATTTGCTTAATCCTCAAGCTTGATGTGCTATTCAACTTCAGGTATATCTTCTTCCTAAAAAATAGGAGTAAAACTATGTGTATCCATCTTTTTAAGGAGCTAAGCATCCATTAAATTCATCGATATACCGCCTAGTTTGTTTATTGAGTTCTATGGTTAATTTTAGTCTTTGAAACTAATATAATTGATAGATTTGGGTGGCTTTATTGTAATGTCCTTGCATCTTATATTTCTCATTTTTAGTGAATTTTCTAATGTTTAAATAATATAAATTAACAATAAAATATTATTTTTAGTTATTTACAATTTAAATAGTGTAACAATTAATAAATAATTCAACAAATAATAATTTTTTTATTTTAAGTGATATTATTTTTCAAAAATAGTGTTTTTATTATAATATATAATTAATAATTTAATGTTATAAATTTTTTTAAAAAATTACATAATTGGTGTGTGAACTTTTCAATTTTTGCTATTTTGGTGGTTAGATATATATATATTGCGGTCGAGTGTTTAAACTCACTAATTTTATATCATTTAAATAGTTTTGACTAATTAATGGTGGCCAAAGTGTACAACCAGCACCAATGCGACCCATCTTTTGACATGCATTTTGCCACATCATTAATCACTTTTAGAATATCTGAGTAAATGTCAAAACTAACCTTGTCATTATAGTTGGGGGTGTATTTGAAAAAAAAAATCAAAGTGGAAGAGGAAGATGAATAAGAATTTCAATTATTATTTTCCCAACAAAGAAACAAGTAGTTCAACTATAAATAATTCATCAAGATAAATTAAGACCATAAAATAAATTCTCCAAATCATCATCAAGATATCCAAACATCCATAATATTATCCAGAATGCACGCAAAAGATGAATTAAATAAAAAATAATAACCACAAATTTTCTCAAATTCTCCAATAACAAAATAGCTCAAAGAACTTAATCAAGAGAAATCTCAACATCACCATCAATAAACTCCCGCTACAAGTCCTTGGGATTTTTTATCAACAATGCACCTAATTGAAAACACAAAAATCCAAACTCTCATTCACATTCCATTTAAAACCCTTAACCACATATCTCACTTTCATTAACTTAACAATCACAAACCCTTCATTTTAACAATTAGCTTTACTTGCACTTGAATTCGATTTAGGATTGGCATTATTAATTGTTGTCTAACCACACAAGAGCATCCTCATCTACTCTCCTAAATAGACGTATGTAGTGGAGTTGGCTTTAAGGGAAGAAAAAAATTGCTAGTTTTCTCTTTTCTTCAAGAGTTTTCAAAGGAAAATAAATTTTCACTTATCCTTTCAAAAGCCTTTGAATTCTTTGTTGGTTGTTATGACTTATGATGATAAAGAGAATAGTCATATTAAGGGTAACTTGCTCCTTTGGTTGAAAAAGGAGGGAATAAAGAAAGAGATGTAGAAAATTTCAGGTTTTTGTTTATGATGGTCGCAAAAAATTGATTAATGATGAATTGACATGGGCAACGTATGGCTGGGTTACAGGAAAAAATGGGTGAAGAGTGGAAAAATAAGAAGAAGGAAAGATATATTGAATTGCTAAAAGAGATGCAAAGGATGGAGAAATTGAATTAGAGTTTGATTGAATTTATTGATGGATTTCAATTTCTTGTGGAGGATGAGAAGAGGAGAAGATATAGTTTAGGTAGCTGAAATGGTGGAGATTAGCCGGAGAATGGAAGATAGATGGTTTCTTTTCATACGCAGGTTAGGGGTATCCAATGGTGGCTACAACATCTGCTATTGCTGCTTTTTTTCCCCAAAAGAAAAACCCTAAACTCTTTAAGGATATTTTAGACATTTACTACGACATTTTAAAAGTGATTCTAATGCAACAAGATGAATGACTAAAAGTGGCTCCTACTTATGTTGATTGTATACTCAGGCAAGCATTCACCTGTTAGAACCACTTAATTGAGACAAAACTAATGAGTTTAAACATTTGACTGTGCAAACAAATTTTTGATAACTTAAACAATAAAAATTGAAAAATTCATACACTAATTATACAATTTCTATATATATTTAAATAATTTATGTATTTTTTAGGTTATTTTAGTTCATATTATTGAAGTATGACTTCAAGATCAAAAAAGGATGTACAACTAGCAGTAGTCCATGCTTAATTATTTTTAATTAATATTACGACTATGAACTGAATTTTATGATTTAATTAAATTTTTGATTCTCGAATCATAAAATAGAGATTTTGATTCTCAGTTTGAATTTTGATTTGACAACTATGATCCAGTTTTTTGAAAAATCAAATTAGAAAACAAAACCCATCAACTATATTATATAATTTATAATATATGACATCATATGATTAAAAGAGTATAAAAAAAAGTGGTGATATAGTATATTCTATTGTTGGCTAATGGATGCCACCAAATTTAGCTATGTTAAAAAAACACCTAAAGCTATTACAAAAAAAAAAAAAAATTCACATGTTGTTACCTCATACTAAGGTGGGCAAAAATTTAATTGCCTTGATGGGTTTAAATCAATCTCAAATTAAAGTAAAGTTCATTAAACAAAATTCACCTGAAACAAAAAAAAAAAGGCTAAAGGAAGAAGATTGATAAAAAAGATAAAAAAGATAAAAAAGTAGAAGATAAATTTATAACTTTGGTAAATTACAACAAGTCTCTTGCCATTTGACTTATATACTATTTACTTTTTATATTTTAAAAATTCTATGAAAATATTCTTGTTAGGAATAATTACGTAATTAACTAACATATATTATGTATATTTTGTCAATTTAGAATACGTTCCATATATTTTATGTTTTTGATACAATATTTTCATTATAGTTGTTGGGTTTCGTGATACTAAACGCAGCGAAAATTTAAAATTTTATCACAAATCCAAACCTGAATCCATGTAATTCGATTAACTGATTTAATTAGGGTTTCCAAAATCTTACCACTATTGCAAGTAGAGGCAAGAGTCCTGGAAGGAAGTGAGGAGGTTCACACCGGTGACACCTTACCTCGAGCTTTTCGTTTTCTTTCAACGGATTGAGACGTCTCCAAAAGGATGCGTCCTCTACTAGTATCCACACGAACATCCCTTGATTCAAAACAAATCTATGTGTGCTAGCACCTTCTTGATTTTCTCACAGAAACAAGAACGGAGAAACTCTGCGTTTTGTTTTCTCAAAAGGGAGAGAAAACAAATTTTAGGTGGCTGAAGTGATAGACATATATGAAACCCTAGAGAGCATGATATATTTATAGATTTCTCAATTAAGGTTTCACTTACCAAAATGCCTTTTGGTATATACCACTCTTAATTCTAATTTTATTTTAAATACTAAATCAGAAATATATTTTCTATTTATTTAAGATAACCATTACCTTAAATAAATAAGTAATTAAATAAATATATATATATACAAATTTATATATATATATATATATTTCCACGGAGTTTAACTGGGTTTGGTAAACCCATATTCGTTTTGGGCCTGTTCAAAGTGTGTGACCCTGTAAGTTCATATAACATTGGCAGTGGGCTTAAAATCCATATTTAGGCCTACAAGTCATAATTTGCCTCTAGTAAAACATTATGACTACCCAAGTTATGTGAAAGGCGATAATCCGACATACCTTAATCTACAGTGTATATTGTAGTCCCTTTATCACATGATATCTTAATTAAACATAAGGCATAGTTTACGTCATCCTTATACAGTTCAATAATATTATGACTTGATTCTAAGTAGACTAAAAATGATAACTCTTTATCAATACACTTCAGTATGGCCATGCATTTTCTTTCAGTCTATCTTTTTAAGGGGCCCATTGATATCTTACTTATATTAAATGAGGGATAAATTCCTTCTCAATCACTCACATTCCTCACATAACTCATTTCATATCCAACAACATTCTATTCCATCATCCTGTTAAAGACAATGTTAGAATGTGTCAAAATATAAAATAGTTATGTAGAAATCCATGGTGATTTTAAGGTCGAAGGACTAAAACAATATTACTATGATGAGAATAACTTATAAGAATTATCTATGTAGTATTCTCACAGTGGGTCAATCCTGTACATCATTTCTTTAAATAGTACCTATGGGTTGACTTAATATTTCATATTCATGATTAGTAAAACATAATCATCAGTCAACATCATACTAGTCTTAATTCATTATTATGACTAGGGATAATTTAAGTAGAACTCATGTTTAATCCAAGGGTTTTACTATCAAGTCACATATTTTATGAGCTTAGAAAGAATTAACTATTCAAGTAATTATCATTACACAAAAATGATAATGAAAGTGCGTCTTAATTGATAAAATGATAATGAAAGTGCCTCTTAATTGATAAAATGATAAAGTCAAAACATAGTAACATATGATTGACCTAGTGCATACCACTTACAATAGTCATCATTAAAAATCGACTTCTTACGAGTTTATTGCACAAACGGTACCATAACTTTGACCCATGTTTCAAAATGGTACTAGATTTTCAATTTTTTTCTTTTCGGTCCTTTAATTTCTATTTTTTTTAGATCACAGTCTCTTAATGATTTCTGATCAAATTTAGCATACGTGGCAGACGAAATAAGTATATTTTTTTGTACATT
>CATIWM010125522.1:0-17545 GCA_949671775.1 Mallotus repandus | reverse complement strand
TTTGAGCAAAATAACCACAAAATGGCTTTAAATTCCACTTCTTGTATATTGTCCATGTCTACATGTATGTGTACTTTAAGATTTCATGCCTTCATGCTAATCTCAAGCCAAAATAAGTTTAAGCAATCTTGAAAATTTAATCAGCTCATCACTTGTTTCTTGTATCCTAATCAAATTAGGGAATTAGGCATATGTTTCCCTTAATTTTTAGTTGAATAAAATCTAACAACATAAAGTCTTAGGCTATATGATTCAACATAAAAAAATTTATTTTACCATAATGAGCCAAAATAAAACCATGAAGGATATTATTTAACTCTTTAAGCTAAAAAATTTTAACCAAAGAAAAATTTTAGCCTTTTACGGCCAAAATTAATTCTTAGTGCCATACTTTCTCTAAATCATCCTTAGCCATTTAATCATTATTTCCATGGTTGTATTTGTATTTGCTTTGTCTTGCCAAAATTTGGAGAATATTTTAGCAAAATTTCCATGGACTTATTTTCCAAGCTTAAATATGGCTAAATTAATGTCACTTTTTAGCACCTTTTTTTAGCTTTAAGTTTATTTCCAGCCTTTAATTCCTTAAGGCCCTGAGGCCTTAAAAATGCATTTATTTAAACCAAATGTCCTGACAATATTTATATTTTCAAAGTCATATTCTCACCAAATTTTAGTCAAATCAAAAAGCTCTTTTTTTACCAAAATTTACACATTCTCAAGCAACCCATAAAATTCATGTGCAATTTAATTCTCAAATTAATAATATCTTAGCCTCTTTAGGCCAAAATAAATTTATTTAGAATCTTTGTCTCATCAAAATGCACTATTTTTCTTCTTTTAGGATTGCTTTCCCAAATTTATTTTGGCAAAAATCTGCCAAAATTTAATCTCCTGAGATTTGTTCATTTAATTCACCTTGCATACAATATTTCTTTGGTTAACTACATCTATGCATGCCAATCTTCTTAGGAAAAATACATTCTACCTATTTTTCTATGTATAATCTGCATGTTTCATCATTTATGGCCTAGAGAAACTTGATACAACATTCCACTTTAGAATAAGCCATTAAGCAAAATATTTTAAAATAGCATGTGGATTATGAAAACCACAAACACCATATGCCTTACTTAAACCACACTATTTCTATCCATGTTTGCCTCTATAACACCACAAGGCAAATTTATTTATTTTAGCAGTAATGCCAAAATACTGTATATTTTATTACAAATTATATTTCCAAGGCAATTTTTTTTTTTTGCCAAATTAATTACTTATTTAGCCTGTTTGAATTGCTATTTTCTTGCCTAGGAACCTTGGAATTGTGCTCTTTGTTTGCATGAATTGCTCCATGAACTTGCAAATTCTCCTCTACTTATTGTGTATCTTGGGGATTTCCATTTATCTTGACTTCTAACAACCAGTCTGCATCTTTCTTGACATTTCTCTTGTTCTTTCTTTACTGTAGAGATGAATCATTTGTTCATAATGAAGATGAATCCACTATCTTATCTTCTGGGGATTTGCTTGTCTATTTTCAATTCAACCATTTGCATCACTTATCATACCACACACATCACCACAACCATGCATTAAAATGCCCAATTTTCAGCCATTATGCGCTGAAATTTCATTAACACATAAGCAATCACTGTATTTATTTCACACACTAAAGAAACACACTGAAAAAATAATAGCAAATAGAAACACAATAAAAACTCAAACTTGTAACAATAAATAAAACACATTAAAAACTTGCAAACCAAAAGTAAAATACTGCCATTAAATGGCAATAATCTGGCCAGAGGCCAGTCATTGATTTTATTTATTTTAGCTTTTATTTTCCCACATAGTGCGAAATATTTTCAGCTCCACCTCCTTTCACACCCTTCTTTGGCTTAACAGGAAAGTAACATTCAACCACTTGATTCAACATTTTAGTATAGTCTCAAGCAAAATAATCCCTTTTACAACTCAGTATTTTATTTGAATTTTCCATAAAGAAAATATTAAGGGATTCTTTGTTATCAATAATAATTGGAAAAATCATTATTATTTCATTAATTACCTCTCCTAATGACTTTTGGATGACCCCTTCTTTTTCTCCTAGGAAAATTGCCTCTCGAGTGTGGATGTCACATCCGTACCCTAACTCTAAGTAAATTTGCATTCATTATACATTGCATTTCCATACATGTTGATAGAATTTAAGTATAAGCTAGTAATTGTAGTGAAGTTAGTGTATCAGATTAATCGTGATTTGTACTCGATTAAAGAATGAGAATTTTAGAATTTTAATGTCACTCAAAATGAGTAAAATTTTGAGAATAAAAGAGATTTGGAATAAAAATGAAGTAAATGATAAGAATTAAAAAATTTAGAATGATATGGACTCAATTGCAATAAATAGTCGTGCTAAAATGCATAGTTGAAAGCTCGAGGTTTCATAGGTTACAAAATCATTTCATTAAGGGCTTTAGTGAATATTTTACAAAAAATCTATTTAAATTGGGTCTCAATTATTCTTTAAAGTCGTGGCTTAGAGAGGAGACTTCATTGTTAAGGAAAAGAGAGAAGAAAACAAAAGAAAAGAAAAGGAGAGGAAAAGAGAGAGAGCTAAAGATAGTTAAGAATTCTTCAAGTGAAGCTGATTTTTACAAGCTAATTTTGGAAGATTAAAGCCATTTCAGGCCATCAATTATCATCCTTAAAGGTTGTATTTATCCAATTGGTAAGTAATTTACTTGTTTTGGTTGATTTGGATTAGGGTTCATAACATGCAGAATTCGGGTTTTAGAGGTATGGTTTAACAGTCTCAGTGTTTCAATCATAACTTGAGCTATAAAGCTCCAAATTGAGTTTTATTTGATGATTAGGAAACTTGGAAGAGTTATCTAAAAAATTTTCCAATTTATCTTTGCTGATTCAGTCTATAAGTTAGTTCTAAATTGAGAAACATTTTAATGCTCATTCTATTTGTGCATGTTGACCTGGTTGTGTTCAGGTGCTTATATCTCACTCTGTAGTTGTCTAAATTAAGTGAAACTTTTACAAAATATTATAGACATATATATATAAGACTGATTCAAATTTCAACTCAAAATTCCTTTTCTATAAGTCCCAGAAATTTTTCAAAGTTAGCTTGTAAATCAGGTTTACAGAGTTCATGACTTAAGAACTAGTCTCGGTATTTCTGATATATATTGAACTAGGAAACTCCAAATTAAGTTTTGTTTGATTCTAGGAAAACTTGAAATATTATCTAAAACTTTTTAGTTTTGAATTGGAGCTGATTCCATATGTAATATGGTCAATCGAGGTTATACTTTTAGTTGCTCTGTCTATCAGGATTATTGAAGCTGATTATGTTGAGCTATCCTAAAGCCCTTTAATAGTTGAGAAATTGAAGTAAAATTTTTATTCAAGATACTAGACATATATACCTGAGTCTGGTTAAATTTTGACATTAAAATCCCTTTTCTACAGGTCATAGTGATTTTTCTAATTTAGGCCTGAAAACAGTTATTATAGAGTAAATAAAGCTGATTAGTAGAATTAAGTTTAATTGCATTTTATGCATATCATTTGGGGGCTGCATGATTAGAGTAGCATGTGGGATTATTATATTAATGATTTATAAATAAAATTGTATTTTTTAGGTGCTGGAAAAGGAAAGGAAAGTGTTGGAGCGAATTAAGCAAAACGGTGTCTTGGTTGTGTTTGTTTTGGAAGTTATTTTATAAGTAGATGTTCAAGCCCTTTTAACTCTTTTTTTTAATACAACAATAAAATGAGTGTTTTGATGTTGTTTCATAAACTTAAATTGATATATTTGAGTTTTTTTAAATTAGATTTTTGCTACTTGAAGTACTTGTATAAATTTCAAGTTTAGAAACTATAAGGGTTTCAAGCTTGCAAGTTTAATGTTTTAATAAGATATACTTTGATTTGGTAACTTGATTTGATAGTTTTTAAAATGATACTTTGAGTATCTGAATTGATGTATAAGAATTTGTTTCAATTTAGCCTTATTATTATTATTATTTGAAATACTTTAATTATTCATGTTTTGAAACAATGAAATGGTTTCAAGTTCACAAGCTAAAGGTGTTACTATATTATGTTTTTTTTTTACAATCCAATTGAGATTAATTTAGTTACTTGATAATTTAAATGAGTTTGTAAGCAGCTTCATTTCATTCCTTTAAATTATGATGAGAAGTGGTTTGATTTCGAATACTATTTTAAACTATAAATGTGATGGAATTGCTTTGACTTGTTATTTGATGGAAATGGTATTTGGTTTTGTGTATTACCACCCTATATGAGTTGTTAAATGTGCGGAGATGATATTTGCACATTTGATATTTGTGATGGTTGTTACTGCGCAATAAACAACAGGGCACTTGATTGAAGGACGGTGAAGGGAGAAGGGTCGTTTCGTGATAATGTAGTCAAAGGGTTAGCCTTCAAGTGTGCCTTGAGAGTGAGTTTGTGATGGTCTGTATGTTATGGCCAGGTTGTAATGTTGCTACAGGGTTAGTTAAAACACAAGAAAGTTTATAATGATATTGTAAAAGCATGTGTTTGACTTGGCTGAGTTTGCATAAGTTTGAAAGCAAGTATTGATTTAATGTTTTAATTGAATGATATCTTGATTAAGCTTTGAATATGTTTGAAAGCAAGATTGGATTTGATATTTTAAATGAACTATAATTTAGTTATGAATACTCTAGTATTTTAGATTTAAGGTATTTATTATGTTTAATTAAGATAAATTGTTTTATGCTTGTAATATCAATTCACTGAGTATTTTTGTACTCATTTTTCTCCGTTTTCAAAATCTTTTCAAATAGCAGGGTTTGATAGTGCACCTATGACTTAAGGGGGTTCTATAGATAGATTATTAAGGCCGCCCTAATAACCTTGCTCTGGTGTTGTTCTCATTTTAGTGGTCATAATATTGTATATTTTAAGTTTGAAACTTTTTTTGGACATGTTATTATATATTGTATATTAAATTATTTTTAATTTAATCTTTATTGTTATTTTAATGTGAATTTGACTTATGTCAATTTAAATACTTAAACAAAGTGAGAAGTATTAAGTTTATAAAATTTTATTAAAGATTATTTGAAAAGCGTAAAAGAGTAAGCTTTAGTGACCATCTCGAGCTATGTCAGACGAGATGAGATACTAACCGTCCACTTTGGGCTACGTGAGATAGGGTGTGACATTAATCTCCTCTTGGCCTTAAAATAACTTATATGAATATTCAAATCAAACCGTAAATAAAAAGCATGCAACACCTCTCAGTCTCAACATAACTTGATCCTAACCATACATTGAATATCATGAAGCATAAATTTAAAATCCATATGCAACAAATCAGACTTTAATCAAGCAAAAATTATTAATTAATACATTCCCAAAGCTACTAAGATCCTTCCTAGGATATAATAAAAACTTAGCCTAATATCTTTATGAAAACATGAACACAAGTAAGAGATATCTCAACAAATATAATGACAATAAAAGAATTGAGAAGAAGAGAATATGGTTTGAATTCTTCAATGTGTACAACTCCTTTGGATGCTAAAAATCCCCTTGCTTGAATCCTTGCAAAACTTTGACTTCTAATGAATGAATATGATGTAGAATGATGTTGTATGAAGTATATCATCCCTCTTAGTCTACTAGACTCTTATATATAGCTCAAATTCATCCTTTCTTCAATTGGAATAGAATTAGGCTTCTAAAATAACCAAATCTTAATAAAAATGTAACACTTGTATAGCCATGTGTTAATGACATAATGTTAATCTAATTTTATTCCTAGAAAATGATTGAATTATCTCTTGATGCCTTCATAAAAATTATAGTCCTATACTTTAGCTTTCCAGACACTTTGAATCACCTCAATATAATATTTGTAGCTCAAGTTATAGTCAAAACATTGAAGTGTGTACAAATCCAAACTCAACCAATAAGCCTCGCATGGCTGTGTTGTTGCATTGCATAGTCATGCAATGAAGTATTCATGTCATCCACGGTGCATCACATAACTATACGGTCTCTATCTCATGGCTATGCATTATATTATATGAATATTGATTCCCTTCCTCTCAAGCTATACCGCATGGCTTTACGATTAACCCTCATGATCTCATAGGCATTCAGATTCATCCACATAGCTATGTGGTCAAAGTGCACAGTGCGGTCTTCATAGTCATGCCTTTAAAGGCCTTTCAATCATTCCAATCAACACGCTTTGAGCCATTCTTTCGAACTCAAACTTCTCAACACCTACACATACTTTATGAAAACACTAATTAAAAGCATTTAACAAAATATGGACTTCAATGAAAATTTAAAATTAAATAACTTAACTAACTTAATTCTAATAAAAACTCTAATAAATACTAAAATTTGCTAATTAAATTAAAAGTAACTATTTTACCTTATATATACATATCTTAACAAGAAAAACTAATTTTAAATAACTTAAAATAATGGCTTTTTATGAATTTATTAGTTACTAACTTTTACTAACTCATTGCTAACATGTAACATCCATTAATCTTATGTCTTATCTTAAGTATTCTTATATTGCGTATTGCTTATTTTTCAATCATATATAAAAAATATACAGAAAATAAACCAAAAGTCTGCCATTTTATATGATATTATATGTTACTTCATGCCTACGTATATGTATCCTTTTATACAACATATTCATATTCTCTCTCAAATCTCTACATATATCATGATGATTAGATCTTTATTTTGTATGCTTATAATTAATATTTGTTATTGTCTTTATCTTTGAATGTTATGTTCATTACTTATTATGAATCCTTAGTAATCCATTTCTTTCTCTATTAATATCAATGCCATATATATTATGTACCACTATTTCTTATTATTTTGTTTATTTACCATATTTTCTTTTATATTCTCTATCCTTTATTTCATATTTTTCATTATTTAATAGTAATTTTGATTATTATTTTGACTATCTACCATGTTTTCTCCAATTTTGTATTTTTGTATCTATATATTTTTAGATCTTTCCTATGCTAAAACTCACAAGTGAACAAATCGTGATCTATGGTACAAAAAATGTCATTCCCATGAGAATTGAATATTGATTACTAACTTTTCCAACTTATTTTCCTAGCTAGCAAATTAAATTAAATGAATAATCAGCCAAAAGAACAAAAAAATCTAATTATTAAAATAAAATAGCTTAAGAATTCAATTAGTTTAAATTCAGAGATTGAAATTTGTTTTACTATTCTAGACCGATAATGAACATCCTAATCTCAGCTATGATAATCCTAGATTTTCAAATAAGGGTAATTGTTCTGAATTACTTAACATCTCTCTCGAGTTCAGTTAAGAATATTAAGATTATAATCTAAGCTACTTTTATGGTTAAAAGATTAATCAAAATTCATTAAGTTTCTTAGCAATTATTTAATGCCTAAAGAGCTTGCCTACTTCTGTGGTTGAGTGATATAAGTTCTATGAGTTTTTAGCTAATAAATGACTTAACTTCCGTTAATTAATATACTTGTAGACATGCAATATGATTTATTTTTAAATTTTGAGATTTTTCTTCATGGAGTTTCTAATACTCTCTACTGTGAAGCTTTTTCTATTATTTTTACAATCAGACTCATTTACAAGACCAGAGATTCAATTTACAACTAACGAATGCCATGGAGTGGTGTTGGATCTATAATCAAACATTGGACTTATATGTGAAAGATTGTCATATATTGTGAGTCCATTTTAAAAGTGATCACTTGGTTTTTGATAATTTGGGCTTTAATGTATCTAAAGAGTGTGGGTCTTTTAATGTATAAAGACTAAAAAATAATTTCTATATTAATGATGGGCAAAAATATAAATACCAAAAGATAATAAAAAAGTTATCTATATATAGGTGGTCATGGTCCCTCAGTCAAACGTGTTGATTTTCTATTCTTTCTAAATCCCATTATTAGAGAGAAACACAAAAAGAAAATATATTGACCTAAATGGCCAACCACACGACTTTAACTCTAAGGGAATTAGTCATGGGTTCAAGTATGCTTTTGCTACTATTACGTTATGTTTTCTATTGATTTAACATGCGAATTAGTTCTATGCTTTTAATCTAATTTAGTAATTTTTCCAATAAGTGGTATTAGAGCCACTCATGTTAAATCATTAGGAAATAATTTTATATTTTATTTCATGAATTCAATATTTGTTTGATGAATTCAATAATTGGATATACATAATTTTATGATTTTGTGAAATTGTATATCAATTATGGTTCACTAAAATTATGTAGAAAGTTATTGAATACGGATTGTTAAATATATTGTGTATATGCAATTTAGTATTGGGTTGCATATAATAGATATTCACAGAGCTATTTATGAGGTTAATAACCCTGTTGATACATAATCTAGTCCAGTTTCATTCTTTTGTAATGCCCTAGTGTTCTTTTTAGTTTGTGAATAATTAATTGTTGTTGGCACAATTTGCAATTTTTAGTTGGTTTGCGATCATGTGCTTTTGGTTAATAATGGATTTAGAGTGAATTATTGGTATTTTCTTTGGCTTGCAAACCTATGTATATATATTTTACTTTTGGTTGACTTATTAAAAAAATTGTGGCAATGCAATTAAGATTTTATTTATTTAATTTATGCAATTAAAGAATTTTTGGATACAATTTTAAATGTAAATTAATTGAAACAACATCTCACTAAAATGAGCTCTTTCTAGAGATTAATTTTTTAAAAAAAATATAAAAGATAATGTGCATGTAATTTATATAAATATTAATCAGCCCAAGGGAAGTCGGTATTTAACAAAACTACTTGTGCTTTTGTGGTAATAAATATGTGATGATTATTCGATTTTACATGTGGATAATAAATCAACCCAAAGGAAGATTTGTTATTCGACATGTTACTGATTGTCAGTGTTTGATTACTATGCCAAGATCACTTATAAGTTAATATTGTTATCCAAAGATATAATATTAATGGCCTGATATCTTGAGATAAGATTTGCCTTTATTTGAATTTATTAATAATTTTGTTTTGGAATTTATATGAGCTTATTTTGGTTGGTTGTTGTTCTTTGATCAATTATGAATATTCCTACTAATGTTACTACCAATATCAATAGTATTCCTATGCTTAACAACACTAACTTCAAGTTATGGCAAGGGAACCTTTTTATTATTCTTAAAGACATAATAATAATGAAGGCCATTATAGAAACATTCAAGAGCACAATGTTTAAAAAGACAACTACGGCTAAAAACTTCCTTGCAGAACTTGAAAAGAGGTTTGTCAAGAATAAAAGGATTAAATAAATTCAATCTTGATAAATCTAATTTCAATGAGGTATAAAGGTAAAGGTAATATCAGGGAGTACATTATGGAGATGTCTCATCTTGCTTTCAAGATGAAAGCACATAATCTAGACCTATCTGAGGACTTGCTGGTGCATCTAGTTTTGATATCTCTTCCAACATAGTTTAGCCAGTTTAAGGAGGGCTACAATTGTTAGAAAGAGACTTGGTCTCTGAATGAGCTCATCTTATACTATGTTCAAGAAGAGAAATGTTGAAGTAAGACAAAACAAAAAGTGCTCACCTAGCTTCTACCTTTAAGAATAAGGATAAGTGAAATAAAAGGATAAAAGATATAGAAGCTGCATATACAACTCCTCAAAAGAAATAACAAAGGAAACCTAATGAACAAGAAGATCCTAGTTGTTTCTTGTTTGGAGCTGAAGGCTATAAAAGGAAGCATTGCACCCATTATCACACATAACGTGTGAAGAAAGGCATGCTTCTTAATATTATTTATTTTAAGGTTAACTTAACTTTGGTGCTTATACACGCTTGGTGATATGAACTCGCTAGACGACCTGCTCTAATGAACTTGATCCATATGAACCCAAACTCATACTCACAAGGAACATTTAAATCAAGTTCCAAATCAAACATAGGACACAATGGCACAACCTTTTGTTTGAAGATATATTGATAAGTCATACATTTGTTCGCCACAAACACAAGGTTTAATAAGAATACATGGTTAATATCCAAAGAGAAAACAATATCTATTTTCTGTTAATCATTCATGGCTTCACACACCTAAAATTTTAGAAAACAAATGTCGTAAATAGGCTTTACAACTCATAATATATGCTAGTTAATATCCTAAATAAATTTAAAAACATAACTATGCTTGAAATCTTATTTTTTATTGTAGCAACTTGTGAGATATTTTGCACCATTATAATAATCATATTTACTCTTGCCTAAGGCATATGATTGATAGCTCTAGATGTTAGCTTTATAAGGAATTTTTAAGAATTAAATTTGGAGTTGTATCGAATAAGATATGGGTCAAATACTAAGTTTTGTGCAGGCTATATGAGAAGGCTAAAAGGCCAAAGCCCAAAATATTAATCCATTTATTTATTGGGGCTCTAAGATCATATCACCTGATGGTTAGATTCCGGTGCAACAACTCATATTAATGCATCTATGTAAGGTTGTTTCAGTTACCAAAAGTCAAATGATACTGAAAGATACATCTATGTAGACAATGGCAAGAAGGTTGAAGTTTAGGCAATAGGGTTTTAGAATATTGTTAAAGATTATATCTTATTTTGATATTGATGAGACATTTATTGTACAATCATTTAGATGGAATTTGATTTCAATTTTCACTTTAGAAAAATTAGGTTATTTTGTCTATTTAGGAACATAAAATTCAATTTATTTCATGAATTTTTGGGTCTTTATCAAGTTATAATAATCTTTATTTGCTTGATACAAATGCCTCATTTAATGAATCCCTGCAAGTTAGTGCACGAGGAATAAAAAGAAAATTAACTAATGAGAATTTGGTTGCATTATACCATAAAAGATTAGGTCATATCTCTAAGTGGATAATAGAAAGGCTTACGTCAAATGTACTATGGCTAATATGATAGTTCAGGTGAACAACTTGCAGTACCATTTGCTAAATTCTTAAAGGAATGCGGCATCATCCCACACTACACCATGCCAGGTTTGCCCACTATGAATGGTATTGCTAAAAGACAAAATAAGATGCTTGAGAATATGGTGAGAAATATGATTTCTCATTCTACCTTGCAAGAATCACTCTCGAGAGAAGCATTTAACACTGCAATATATATCCTTAATAGGGTTCCAATAATGGTAATTGCATAAACTCCTTACAAACTTTAGACTGGTAGAAAGCCTAGTTTGAAGCACCTATATGTTTGTAAATGCCCACTTTGAGGCAAAGCCTTTATAGGCCAAATGAAAATAAATGGACCCAAGGATGGTTAGTGGCTATTTTTATTGTATACTTTGAAAGATCTAGGGATATAAGTTTTATGATCTCATAACTAAGTCAATTTTTGAGTTGAGAAATGCCAAGTTCTTTGAGGATATTGAGTTTGCGGGGGGAGATAGAGTTAGAGACTTTGTCTTTGAAGAGGAATTTACTGATATTCCCATAGGTGCTATTGGCATTGATCATGATTTTATTCCTAACTTTGTTCAAGTTATAGCACACTAGGATAATGTTGAAGAACCTCCTATTTAAGAAATTATTCCAAAAGAACAATCTTTACCAAGTCAAGACCTATTCCATTAAGGAGAACCACGAGAGAAAGAAGAAGTACAATACTACATGACTGTTTGTTCAAGAACACAAGGTTGACATTGGGATAATGGAAGACGATCCAATCAACTTCTGTCAAGACATAAAAAGTTATAATTCCCACAAGTTGATTGATTCCAAGAATGAGGAGATAAAGACCATGAAAGACAATGATGTATGAGATCTTGTGCTATTTTCGGAAGGTGCAAAACTCATTGGTTGTAAAAGGTTATTTAAGACCAAAAGGGATTCTAAAGGCAATATGGAGAGGTATAAAGCATGTCTTGTTGCAAAGGGCTTTACACTGAAAGAAGGCATTGATTATAAAGAGACTGCCTCTGTTGTTTCTACAAAAGACTCTTTTAGGATTATAATGGCATTGGTGGCATATTTTGATCTTAAGCTACATTAGATGGATGTAAAGAAAACATTTCTTAAGGACAATGTCGATGAGAAGATTTACATGGTGCAACCAGAAAACTCTTTGTCTCGAGACAAAAATAACATGGTTTGCAACCTTGAAAAATCCATATATGGACTCAAGTAAGCATATCGATAATGGTATTTCAAGTTTTATCAAGTGATCATCTCATTTAGTTTTAAGGTGAATTTGGTTGATGATTGTATATACCATAACTTCTGCGCGGCAAGTATATTTTTCTAGTTTTATATGTCGATGACATTTTGCTTACTAACAATGATATAGGCTTATTGCATGAAACTAAGAGCTTTCTAGTTAAGAACTTTGAGATGAATGATCTTTTTGATGGCTCTTTTGTGTTAGGTATCTGTATACACCGAGATTACTCTCAGGGTATTCTTAGATTATCAAAAAAGGGTTATATCAAAAAGATTCTCAAGAGATATGACATGTAGGATTATACACCGTGTGACACCCCAATGCCCAATGGAGGCAAGTTTAGCATCAAATAGTGCCCTAAGAATTATTTTACAGAAAAGGAAATATAAAAGATTCCTTATGCAACAGTAGTAGGGAGTCTGATGTATGCCTAAGATTTTACGCATCTCAATATTGTGTATATCACCAGGATATTGGGTAGATTTTTAAGCAATCCAGGAGTAAACCATTGGAAAGCTGTCAAATGGGTGTTGTGTTGCTTATTGAGAGCAAAGGACTACATGCTCACATATCTAAAGTCATATGAGCAAAGGACTACATGATCACTAGGTATATTAACTACAATTTCGCTGGATGCCAAGATAGTATGAAATCAAAATCATGTTATATCTATTTGCTAGGTAGAGGTGTTATCTCTTGGAAGAGTTCTAAACAGTCTCTTATAGCCTCTTCTACCATGGCATCATAATTTATAGCGTGTTATAAGGCATCTAATCATGGAATATAGCTGCAAAATTTCATCACAGAATTGTGCATATATTGATGCCAAAGGGTTTGACTCGGTATTGTTTGGATCACGATCCTCTTTTCCTTATTATAGAAAAACATAAGGAATGTGAGGAAAATACTGGAAGAGCTTAAGGATGGAACAATTGCACTTACAACTCTCCACTCAATGAGGAGAAACAAGAGTCGCTACTCGGTATCATCCAAGAATTTATTCATTTAAGGACTAAGGCAAACTCAGATCCCTCGCTTGTAAACGCATTTTCGTATTAGATAAAGCATTGGGTTGGAATGTCAATGTCGGCAGAAGAAGAATCATTTATTTTAAGGCATCTCCATACTCCCTGGATGCTGAGCAGGGCCACACTTACTAGTTTCATACAATGCTTCCAAAGATTTTGTACCATTTTGGATCAACCATTACACAGAAAGGCAAGCTCATTATATATCACATAAGCACATAATAATAATATAATAAATAAAATGATGCATGAAGATAATAATCATTATAAAATGAATAAATAAATATGGCAAAATATGATGCATGATCATGGCAAGTGTTGAACTAACAAGGTGTACATGCACATACCATAGCAATTATGATAGCATAATGAACATACATGGCAAAAACATGGCACATTCATATAACATGGTGATAAATAGCACACAATTATAGCATTTTTATAGCGCATACATCATGGAAATTTCTATGCATGACATCTTCTATGCATGACATCCTAATAATGTTATATGGAAAATGAAATTAATAATAAAATTAAAAAGTATAGAGATAAGAGAGAGGCTCCTCCTCTTCATCTTGTCCTTATTTTCTGAGTTTCGGGGCCATTATTTTGAGAAAAAATTATATTTAAAATAAAGATCGTAAATAAGGTGAAAATGATTGAATATTTTCTAAAAAGAATGAAAAATAAATATTTGAAAAGATTAACAAAAAAGAATAAAATTAACTAATATTACTCAATTGAATAAATAGGAAATGAAAGTTAAAAAATACTAAAAAGACCAAATTTATGGTGATTAATTGGTCAAATAAATATTTTTAATTAATAATGTGTACAATTTATCAAATTAGGCCTCAAGATGTAAATCTTGTACCTTGGATAAAATTGAATGCACATCATCTATTATTACCTCATTATCATCCCAACAATCATTATAAATGGTTTTAAAAAGAAGAAAATAAAATAATTGTTTTTGAGACTTTGGTTGATTTTCAATGTTATGAGTGGTTACACAAACACAATATAACAAGCAATAAACAAATATTCACAAATAAAGTATATTAAAGGCAATTTTAAATGAAATAAAAGAACATAAAATAATATAATCAAAATAGAAAATAAAAAAGAGAAAAACTAATCGAAAAATCCATTAGGATGTAGTGTAAAGGGAAAATCTAGGCAAAATTATTATGAAAAGAATTATTGAAATAAAATGAATAAAAAAGAAATTATGGTTAAAATTAAGGTAGAAAATGGGAATTATACTAGTAGTTATATTAAAATTGAATTATTTAGCCAAAATTAAGAATTAATGCAAATAAATTGGAAAATTTATAAAAAAACAATAAATATTATATACGTAATAAATAGGTCAAAATTTTAAAATAAAAAAAGGAATTAGAAGAGTAAATGAGAATTCAAAGTTTAATGAAAATTAAATGAATGATAAATATAGAGGCTACATAAATAATAAAAGAAATGACATTGTAAAGACATGTATAATGGAAAAGTAAAAAATATATGACTTAAAATAAATGAAATTAAAATAGAAATTGAGGTGTAGAGAATAATTATACTTGAAACATAAAGTAAATAACAATTATCATAAATAACAAGGAAGCAATATAGTAGAGGTACAAATATGGAAATAATAAAGAAAAATGAGAATAAATTGAGAGTAGAAGTTGAGATGAGATAAAATTAAGACATGAATTAATTAACAATAAACAATAAACAAAATATGAAAAGAAAATCCCTCGGAGTAGAGAATTGACATAATAATTAACTTAAATAATAGATAAATACATAAAATAACAAAGAAATGATAAATTAAACATAAAATTACAAATTAATCATAAAATTGTAAAGATAATGATATTAGAGTTATAGAAAGCAAAATTGTAGAGATTGTAGAGGTAACACATATGGTAATATAAAATAAAACAAATAAAGCATGAAGTAGATAGAATTGGAAGTAGAGATTACAATTAAAGAAAAATGAACAAATTAATGATAAATAGAGTATAAAATAAAAAGAAAATGAAATTGAGAGTATAGATTGCAAGAAATAATAAATAAATCTTAAAATTTTTAACGTGAATAATAAACTAGAAGGAAAATTAAAGACAATTAACATAAAAATGTAAATTATTCATAATAATGTAGAAAATGAGAGATTGAGTGTAGAGATTGAGATTAGGAGTTTGATGATGAGCAATATATAATATTTGGACAATAAATAAAATATTTGAAAAGTAAATTACAATAAAAGTAAATGTTAGTAGAGTTAGTAATTTAGATTGAGAGCCTTGAGATTGAATAGCAAGAAATATATATGCAAAATGCATGATGTATATGTAAAAATATGCTCACACAAGCATTAAATAAATCTGGGGTGCATGCAAAGGATGATGCATGATACAAACTGGGGTGCATGCAATATGATACAATTCCGAAATTCATGCAAGAATGGTAGTGATGCATGTTGGGGTTCAGGCAAAATACTCCTAAGAGATCTAAATATGATTCACACACATGGTAGAAATATGCAAAAGGTATATGATATGCATCAAGCACATGAGGATGCATGAAATGCAAAAATGTAAGAAACAAAGAAATAGGTTAGTAATAATAATTAATAAAAGAAGAAAAATTGGTTAGAGACAATAATCAAGTGATAAAAAAAAAGAAAGATTATTAGAAGTCAAGAAAAAACATAAAAATGATGAACCATCCCTTAGAATACATCAATTTAATCAATGATAATAATAATAATAAAAAAAAAAAGATACGAAGTAAAACTTGGGGTTCGGTTATTTGCGTATAGTGCTGGAAATAACTGTGGATGAATTTCAATCTTAAATAATGAAGCCAAATGAAATTATATGAAAATAAAAATAAACTGAGTTAGCTTATACATTGGGCACAAGATTACTCAACATGGTAAAGATTTTTTTTTTTAACCAGATGAATACATGATTGTAAGAATTAAATTAATGTAATTTATTTACAATATATATTCATTAATTACTATTATTATTTAAAATATAATTATTTTTATTTTAAAGACATGTCACTAAGAGCTCTCTAAATTTTTCGTCACACTCAGCTCATGAGTAAGGGATTATAATACCAAAATTCATCATAGTGCCAAGTAAAAAAGAAAAAAAAAATAGAAATATAAAAACAGAACAATTGATAAATTCTATAAGTGTGTTTGGTACAAATACAATTTTTTTATAAAATTTACTAGCAAATTCAAGTGAGTGAATTTCTTGTTTATGAGAGTCCTTATCTTTAAAGGACATAATATCCTTTTCCTTATAAAGTTGAGTATTCTCCCCTTTAGATGTCCTTTCCTTAAAAGGATTATAATCTTTTGTAAGGTTTCCTAAAAAAAAAAAAATCTTTTGTAAGGTAGGACATAGATGTTGGGTATCACTTAATTTTAAAAGAAAATCTTACCAAATTTTCATTGTCTTTACTCAACTTTTTTTTTTAAAAAAAAAACACAATTTAGCCATTATTGATTAATTGTCTAGTGAAATTATTAAATATTGATTTCATTTGTAATATATTATCTCATAAAATTTATTAGTATATGCCTTTAATTATTTTCTTTTAAAAGTTTATAATTTTTATTAAAATATTTATATTTTAAATATAAAATCATTAAAGCTTTCAATTAATATTATTAAGTAACATAAAAATGTATATTGTTTTATTTGATTATTATTGTAAAATTGTATTATTATAAAATTAATATTATGTCTTAACACAAATTAGATTGCCGCGGAACATCAGTACAAAATTAGACTCTACAAATTGGGTGGCTCAATAGAAAAGCCGAGGCCAAAGCGGAAATCATGATGACAATAACTGAATCAGGGAATGTATGTGTGAGTCAAAAACAACGCGTCAGTACCTATAAACAACGACATTAATTATAAATTTCCCTTTGATAATGACCTATTCTTACATAATGCAAAGCATCTCTCTTTCTCCAACATAAATGGGATGTTCCGTATATTTTACAGATTTGACGAAGTAGAGGAAATGATTTTGCCCACAACAAGTCCTTTTCAGTCTACTTTTCATTTTTGTAATCTTCAACAGTAATCCTTATTTATTTATTTATGTAATACGTTTTTGGTGGCTTAAACATAACGCATTTTGTCAATTTATTTTCTTAACTTATACCTTAGCTGTTTTAACATATTAACTTACTAAAAAAA
>CATIWM010125385.1:0-13943 GCA_949671775.1 Mallotus repandus | reverse complement strand
TAGTACTTTAATATTTTGTGAAAATTTTAAAAAAATTTGTGTATTGAAAAAATTGGTTTCTAGATGTTTAAAATTAAAATTAAGTATTAATTTTATTTACTTATTTTATGTTATTTTGTGTATTAATTTTTTAGAATAAATTGAATTCTATAATAATTATTTCAACATTTTTTACGTCGCACTAGACAAGGTAAAGACTAAAACAAATTGTTGAAATAATTATAACAGAATTCAGTTTATTCTAAAAAATTATTTATTTTAAAAAATTAATACATAAAATAACATAAAATAAGTAAATAGAATTAATACTTAATTTCAATTTTAAATATCTAGAATTCAATTTTTTCAATACACAATTTTTTTTCAAATTTTCACAAAATATTAAAGTACTACTGTGAATAAATTACTCATAGTTTTTCAATTTTATTTGTTCACCTTATACATGAGTTATTAATTGTTCAGGACAACAATTTTCTGTAATATATTTCAATTAAATTTTAATAATCATATATAAGTCAATAATATGGAAAGATATAAAATAATAGAATATTATTTATCATTATTACTATAAATTATTACACAATTATTAGTGACTAACTACAATTAAAAAATATAATTATAACCTAATAATTATTTACTAATTATAATATTATAAAAGTTAGCATAATCATTATATTATAATTATATTCAAAATGTCAAATCAGTTATTTTTTTAATTTGATGCATTTTGCTAGTACTACTGGCGAAATGCATGCAATTTTTAAAAAAAAATTTGCATGCATTTTGTCAATACTACTGGTGAAATATATATATATATTTTTTCCATTTTGCTTGTAACACTGGCGAAATAAGTGAGTTTAAATTTGTTCACACGTAATTTCACCTCTTTAACCAGCGAAATGAGTTTTCTCATAAAAAAAGTACCACAAACTTAAATTTTTTTTAAAAAATATCATAATGTGAAAATTTTAACAATTTTTTACCACAAAAAGATAAATTGACCGAACATCCCAAATGATGACTACATTAGTGCGCCAAAAGTTAGCGGGCATTGAAATTTTTTTGACAAGTATTTGGGACAAAATTTGAGCTTTTGTTACAAAACTTTTATGTCTCTAAAATATAAATTTTTTATGTCATTTTCTAAAAATGTGTCAAAAGAATTCATACCTGGTAATTTACACTAATTATTAGAGACGATTTTTAAAAAATTCATTTCTAATAATTTGCATTATTAATTAAAGACGTTTTGTTAATATGTCCCAAAATCTTTATGTACATTAAAATAAAAAAACTTTTTCTAAATCTAATTTTCCCCTTTCTTTTTCTAAATTTTTTCTAAACTCTATTCTGTTACTAGTACGATGACCGAGCGATGCTGCAGTATTTTAATTTTATGCTGAATAAAATTTTAAAAAGGTAAATAATTAATTTTTTTTATGTATTTTAAAATTTTTAAAAATGTTATATATAATTTAATTTATTTATAAAATATTATACATTATTTCTTAAGGATAGATTGATTATTGTTTATAATAATAATAATAAGTTTTAATACATGAAACATGAACTAAAGAAAGAATCACTAGTGCAGATAATTAAATTACTAAGCAGAGCACATCTGCAATCAAACTTAAAATATCATTAAAGTACGTCATGAAGGGGCTTCTCAAATTGAACATTGTCACTCTCAGCATGTGCACGCATGACAGGAACTCGTATACATGTAGTAGTGACCTTAACATTCATGTCACTCGGCCTATAAAGACATGTGAGATTGCACTCTGAGATAAAGTCTCATAAGGTATTCAAGTCCTAAGATACCTCAGCCTACCTAAACCAATGCTCTGAGAGTAACAGCGAGATCCTCTCAATTAAGCATGGCTACAACTAAAAAGTTATCAAGAAAATGGATAGAAAACACTGAATCACCATCATCGCAGGACCCAGTACTACACTTCGTAACCAACATTTCCAAACATATTCATGTTCCAGTACGACCATTATATTGTCTTACATGATTGTCTTCTAACATAAGACATTTAAATAAGGCAGATAGAGATAGGAACAGTAAATGACCAGGAAATTACAAACATACCATACTTCTCAATGCTGTCAAAAAACTTCAATATATCATTTTTAGTTGTACCAATCTGCCAACAACAAACAAACATTAAATTCAATACGTTGTCAGCACCAGAGTGAACAGCAGAAAAGCTATATTTAATCAGCAAAGAGAACTCAAACAGAGAATTCCACAAAACCATGAGAAGTTTCAGCAAGATTCTTATAAAAGTACATATAGCTGGTCAATGTAGCAAAGGAATAGACATAAACCCTGACACCAAGCATACAAAGAAAATGATATGTAAAAAAGAAAGAGTGGAACACCAATTGATCTCTTCAGCGGCTAGAAATTTTTCACGTACGAAATAACAAATTTAGTTGAATGAAATCAATCCCAACTCGAATTCACATTTAAAATTTTAAAAGGCACAAAAAAAATCAAAGAGCATAAAAATTGATGGTCCAGCATCCTAATAAACACTCAATACCTCTTGTAAGTTGTAACTCACTATATGGAGCAGGTAACGTTAAACAGAACTTAGAAAACTCGATGCATATGCACATCAAAATAGATGTATCAGATTCAGCCATAAAGATTTTAGCTACCTTCAGTCGTTTTTCAATTTTAACATCTGCCGTGCCATCAAAACAAGGAGGATCTTTGTTTCCATTTGCAGTAGAAGCATCTTTCTGCGTGGCACACATGACATATCTATAATAAAAATTTAATTTATTTGTCTAATCTCAAGAACGGTGTAAAGGCTGCATCAACACCACTCCTAATGTCGAGAATATCAAAGGGACAACTGACCTCTGAAACTAAATAGTTGCTCACATCAGGAGGAGAAGGAATGTCATTCATGTCTGTTTTCAAATGAAATCTCAGGTATCCTTTGCAGAAGCCTCTCATCAAACTCTCTGTTATCATATTCAAAGGTTATGGTATGTCCAAAAATACGAGGATATTTACCAGAAAACAATTGCTCAAAAATATAAGTTCTGATGATGAGAATAAGTTCGCTTGGTCTTCCGGAAGTCCAAGCACTATAAGTGACAGCAGTTTAAAACCCCTTCATTTTCCAACACTTTCCAACACTTTCCAACATTGTAACTAAAAAAAATACACAAAAAATGAAAACCAGCAAACAGCAGAATGAAAGCAACATTATAGGGGTGGCAAAATTCATGCAGTTAGTTATTATATATTTTATATAGATTTTCTTGCTGTTTTCTTTTCACCCAACCTAGTTGTTTGATCTTACCACAAATATGGGGTAATCAAATATCAAGTTCTCGCATTCTAAAAAAAATCAGGCTCTCACGATGTTGTGTGAGCAATAACATCAGCTTCCAAGAATTAGATTTGCAGCCTCTCAACATCTCTACCTTCCGATCACTGGTCCTCTCTGCCTCTTTGCTTCTCTGCTTTCGGTCCTCTCTGCCTCTCCGCCGCTCTACCTCTCGTTCGGTAATTTCTTCTTGTTAAAATCTCTTAATTTTTGCATGCATTTGAAGTAGTTGTGTTTTTTTGGTGTTGATTTAAGGTATTGATACTTGATTTATTGATATTTTTTGTTAATTTAAAGGTTCTCGTTGTATTTGTTGATGAAGAAACCTTTGCTAAAGCCTCTGAATAAGCAAATACCATTGTGAATTTAATAATTATTAAATCAATTTTATTCTCATAACTGTCTATTTATACAATGTAAAGAATCTACTAGCTAACTAATTAGCTTGCCCCAGAAGGAATAGGTTAGTTACATGAGAAAAACTATGGTATATATATGTAAAATAACAAGAATGAATAATAGCCTTCTGATCTTGCTAATATCGCAATGATTGAATCAAGATGAATAGTGTTGCTATGCTTGCTGCTGAACTTATGCTACTGCTATACTAATTAACCAACCTTATGTTTATTAGCCCCCCTTAAGATGGCGTATACAGGTTCTGGATACCCATCTTGGCAATGGCAAGTTAAAATTGAGAGGAAGATAAAGCTTTTGTAAGAAAATCAGCTAATTGAGATTAAGAAGAAACAAGCAAAAGATGAATTAGGTTGCGTTGGAGCTATTGATGAACTAAATGGCAATCAATTTCTATATGTTTTGTGTGCTCATGAAACATAGAATTTTCCGCTATTTTAATTGCCGAAGTGTTGTCACAGTAAATGAGTGCTGGTCCAGGATTAAAATGAAAGTCCTTGAGCAAATATACAAGCCATTGAAGCTCACATGCGACCTGAGCATGTGCACGGTACTCTGCTTTTGCTGAGGAGCTTGAAATGGTATGTTGCACAATATTCAGTTATAGAATGACGTGTATCAACATAAGCGGCCCAGTCAGAATTTGAAGAAGCTTTAAGCTTGACATCATTGACAGCGGGAAAGAAAAGGCCTTGCTCGATAGTGCCTTTGAGATAACGCAATAAGCAATGAGCAACTTGAAGATGAACATGCGTGGAATAGTCCAAAAATTGAGAGAGCTGGTGGACAACAAAAGAGATATTGGGTCTAGTATTTGTTAAATAAACAAACTTGACGATGAGTTTATGATATTCAGAATGATCAGCTAAGAGAAGACCACCAGCTCAAGAAAACTTAGAATTGGCAATCATAGGAGTTGAAACAGGTTTAGAATTAATAAAACATTTGTCTTGAAGAAGATCAATTACATATTTTTGTTGGCAAAGATTGATCCCCTTGTCTGATCGTGCAACTTCGAGCCTAAGGAAAAATTTAAGTGAACCGAGATCCTTGATCCAAAATTAATTATGAAGAAACTTCTTAGTAGCAGCAAGACTAGAAGAATCTATGCTGGTGAGAATGACATATCGATGTAAACTAACAAGGCAAGAAAATGACCTGATTTATGGTAAAAAAATAAAAAAGAATCAGAAGAATCTTGAGTGAATCCTTGAGAAAGCAAAGCAGCAGTAAGTTTGGCATTCCATTGCCTACTGGCTTGCTTAAGCCCATACAAGCTCTTCAATAATCAACACACTTAACCAGGTTTATCAGCTGTAACACCGGGAGGCAACTCTATATACACATCCTCATTCAAATCCCCATGTAACAATGTGTTGTTAATGTCCAGTTGGTGAAGAAACCAATTGTAAGCTGCTGCAAGTGCCAAAAGAACACGAATGGTACTCATTTTGGCAACCGAAGAGAAAGTATCGAGATAATTTATACCAGATTGCTAAGTATAGCCCTTCGCCACTAAACGGGCTTTATATCTAGCAATAGAACCATCAACTTGGTGCTTAATCTTATACCACCCACTTACACCTAATTGTTTGTTTGGAATGAGGTAAAGTTATAAACGCCCAAGTGCTATTTGCATCAAGAGCTTTAAGTTCATCAATCATAGCTTATTTCCAACAATCATGCTGAATAGCTTCGGCATATATTTGTGGTTCGGTAAAAGAAGATCATTGGAAAAGGTAATGATGATACAAAGGTGAGATGTTATGATAAGAGAAAACTTGATTGATCGGATATGGAGTGGTGAAACAAAAAGAAGTGTGAAAATCACGAAGATAAGAGGGAGGTCGAGAAATTCCAGTGGATTTGCGGGTTGGTTGAGAAGAGGAAGGAAAAGAGTGGGTTGCGAGTTATTCAGAATGACCAAGACTAGAGCTCTGAGTTGGCAAACTAGAGAAAGATGGCTCTATATCACTAGTCAGAGGGGAAGAATCTGCAGTTACACCAGCGTTATGTAGAACAGAGTCATCAAAATAATGCAAAGAAGACTTAGAATATGAAAAAGGAAAGATATGCTCATTAAAAAGAACATCACGAGAAACAAAAACTTGTTTGGAAGAAAGATCATACACCTAAAAACCTTTGGTGTGTGATGGATAGCCAAGAAAGACACATTCAGTAGCTCTAGCATCAAATTTGTGCAACTTTTTTGTTGGTGGTGAAACAAAACACTGGAAACCAAAGACTTTGAAATGATCAAAAGTTGGAGGATGATAAAAAAGGATTGGTATGGAGTTTTGTTACGAATGATTGGTGAAGGTGTGCGATTAATCAAGTAAACAACATGGAGTATGCAATCAGTTCAGAAAATAAGAGGAAGATTGGACTGAAAATAAAGAGCTTTTGCGACATTTAAAATATGTTGATGCTTCCTTTCAACAGTACCATTCCGTTGAGGAGTATAAACATAAGAGGTTTGATGTATAATACCTTTGGAATTATAGAAAAATGGTGTGTCAAACTCTTTTCCATTATCAGATCAAATACATTTGATTTTAGTGTTTTTAAGTCTCAATAAAACTATAAAAATTTCCAATCAAAACACGAGTCTCAGCTTTAGTTTTCAAAGGAAAAACCTAATAATATCGACTCTTATTACCAATGACGGTATGAAAGTGACCATAAATCAAAGCAATGGACATAGGTCCCTAAATATCCATATGAACAAGATCAAAACAAGATTGACATACAAACATGAAAAGAAAGTTTTCTTTGCTCACTATAGTGAAAAATTCCGCAATCTAAATCTTCAAAAGTAACAAGCAGATTGATTTATTTTAAAACTTGCATTCTTAATTTGGAAGGATGTCCAAACCGATAATACCATAGAGTACTAGGAGTAATTTTATTATGATGATCAGAGTGTGATGACTGTGAAACACTTAGTGATGTGGCTGTATATCCACCATCTTAAAATAGATACAGTCCCTTTTGCTGCTTAGCTGAACCAATCGTGCTCCAGGTCTGATTGTCCTGAATATAATAGATAGAGGGAAAAAAGATGAGAAAGCAATTCGAGGTGGTCATTAGCTTACTAACATAGAGAAGATTAAAGGTAAAATTTGGCACACATAAAATGTCATGTAAAACCAAGTTGGGTGTTAAACAAATGTCACCTACAAAAGAAACTAAAACTGATTGGTCATTTGGCAGCGTCACATAAACATTTGAGACTGCTTGGCAACTTTTGAATCATTCAACATAATTAACTATGTGATTTATGGCTCCGGTGTCCACAATCCAAGCATCCTTAGGAACCTTAAATGCAGCAGATAAAATCTTCATTAAATAAGATATACCTATATAAGGTAGTGAATCAAGTGTTGTAGCATTATTCATGATCGAAGTTCTTGCTCTGGGAGTGGCATTTTTCTTAATGAGACTAAGAAGTTGCTGATATTGCTCTTTAGTGAAAGCGAACTTTGAATCATCAGTGAGTGTCTCATCGAGAGCCACTTGTTTCATTTTACCACCTCTGGTCCCTTTCATAAAATTGCTATCATTAGGCAGATTGACAACATCCACTTGATTAGCCATACCACTATGATTTCTATTTCTAAAACAAAAATCAGGTGGATAACCATTTTTTTTGTAGCATTGATCCACTGAATGTCCATAAAAGCCACAAAAAGAACATGTTGGCTTCTTTCCAGCCGAAGTATTGTAAACCTTCTTAGGCACAGTCACCTGATTTCCTTTTCCAGTATACAACACTGTAGATTCATTTATATCTTGATCCGGTATTCCATGAAGCTACTGTTCATGTTGAAGAAGCAAAGCAAAAACTCTATTGATCGCTGGTAATGGATCAATGAGTAAAATTTGTGATTTAACTATTGCAAACTCAAAATGAATCACATGATCTTGTTGAGTATAACCTCGCACAATATCAAAAGCATTTCTGAAGTAGCGAAATGATGTATGATAACTATTAACAATTGTTGAATCGTGCACGACTACCAATCGCTAATCTTTTACAACATGCAATTCTCAAATTCAGGGTATAGGCATTAAAATTCAAAGAATTTTGGGAAATCTCAAAGAATCAAATTCTATTATTAAAACTGACGTCCAAAAGCCAAAATAAAAACTCTTAAATAGAAAACCCTAAAACAATCCTAAACAAACTAGAAAATAAGAATTATAAAACAACTAAAACCAGGAAATAAGAATTCTAAAACAACTAAAACACAAAATTACCTTTTTGAAGGCCTAAACGATAGAATTTACCCTAAAAACAATGGGCCTCACAAGCAACACTAGTGACTCCTAATCTTTGGTCCGTTTCCGATCAAATTGGCTTTTTGAATCGCCAAAATCCGAAACTTCAAAGTTGCTGTTATTTACGAAACTACCACTACTTCAATTTTTGGTAATTTTCCAGGAATTGAATTGCTTGCTCTTCTATGCTCGCATCATTCTCCCCAGGGTGGAAAGAATTCGCCCACGAATCAGACTCGTTGGATGAATCACTTGCATATGGAAATAGATGCTTAACATTAAAAACATCCACAGTTCGAATGTGACTAGGCAGCTTCAAACGGTAGGCATTAGAATTGATCTTCTCAATAATTTCAAGTGGTCCAATCTTCTTGGCAGACAACTTATTATAATCACTTGCAGGAAATCTGTCCTTTGTAAGAACTGCCCACACATAATCCCCCACATTAAACTCGACATACCGCCTCTTCTTGTCAACAACCTGCTTATATTTGGAAGCACCTTTGGCTAAATTTTCATGGATAGCCTTATGAATTTCCTATAATCCACTAACAAAATTTTCTGCCTTTCCATGAACTCTCATTTTATCTAGAAGAGGAATCAAATCCAGCGGCCCTCGTGGTACAACAGAATACACCACAATAAAAAGAACTAAAACCAGTACTCTGATTGACCACATGATTATGAGCAAACTCTGCTTGGCACAACTTCTGATCCTAGCTCTTCACATGCTCACCTACTAAGCACCTCAACAGATTACCAAAAGACTGATTCACCACCTCAATTTGCCCATTTATTTGTGGATGATAAGCACTGCTGAAATTAAGCAGCGTGTTCACCATCTTCCATAAACTTTGCCAAAAATGACAAAGAAACCTGGTATCTCGATTGTAGGCGGCGGGGTTTAGCACACGCCTAAGTTTATTACAACCGCGACACTGTTTGAGCTCAGGGCTCTAGGAAACACACTAACCACTGTCACAAAGACATGGCGTGGAGATAAAGAGTCGCCACCTAGGGTAATAACTAGGACAAATAGAAAGTGGTGGTAACTCGATTCTCTAATACAAGCTAGCACCACAACCAGGAGTTCTGGATACGGAATACCAACTTCTTTTAGTCCTATGTTCATTTAGATTTATTTTATGAATTACTATCTTATTCCATAATTACATGCAATTTCATTAAACCCTAATTAAATATCCATCTAACCCTAAGGCAACCAATCCATGAAAAAGCATATAAAAAATGCACTCAAAGCGTAATGTCCCTAAATCTAAACTATATTTAATTTTAATTTAAGTTAACTAAATCTAAACAAGGCATCAGATATGCAAGCATCAACTCCAAACAAGCACCGCAACACCGAAGAATTGACCATCGAACCATCAAAGACAGTCAAACATTTGATTTATCAAGTTTCAGACACCTGTTTTATACAAAGCACCGAGCACCGAGCATCCAAGCATGAAGATTGAAATTATAATTTGCATGAAGATGCGACACTGCTCCATATATTTCAACAATGACTTAAAGAGAAACTACTGGAAATGAGACAAATCTCCGAACAAGGAAACTTAAGCTCAGACATGAGAAAACTATTTCCTTTGTTTACACAACTCTCGCAACTTCAACACAAATATTGCTACACCTCAAATCACACATGGAAATTTAGAAGATCTAGGATGTCGGTGGAACTCCTACACATGAAGCTCCAAGGTGTAAGAATTCAAACCGAGAATCGAGTGAAGTATGCTAGCATCTTTAATCCCAAGAATATCTTCCATGTTTTTGGTATCTCCAATGGTCATTAGATATGTGTTACTATTCACTCTTTCAACACTAAGAGTTGGGCATGGCATTTGAATTTATTCAATAGCCAAAAAAAGGGGGGTTGGTCGAGCACTGAGCATCGAGTAGCACCAAGTTCACAAACTGAACCAAAAAAAAATCACCGAAGCTTTGTGCCGAGCAAAATGAGATCTCCAGTAAAACCAACAAGTGGACAACTTTAAATTGGCTTAGAAGCCCATCAAGCCCCAGGTGGAATGTAAAGCTTGGAACGACCTTAATCCGAGTCAAACATTGAACTAAAGTCAAGACATGATATATTAAGGTAGCTATATTATAAACTGACAATTAGAATACGAGCTTTGATATGAAAATCTCAGCTCTAATCTCCTCGATAATAATTGAGCCAACCATAACGACCATAAATATTCATTAGACTCAAAGGCGGGACAAGAGCATATCAAGAGATAAGTTTTCTTTCTCAATTATTTATTTTTTAATTATTTATTTTCATCTTATTTTTACAGAATAACTACAACCTATCACATAAGCATGTTTATACATTTACACATAGAAACATGTGATATATATATTATACGAGGACTGACCAGCAATTGAGATCAATTAAATAATCCCAAAATTGTTGTTCTTTTGTTTATCGTTGCAGATAAGAAAAGTGCATTTGCTGAAGATGCTACTTTAAGCACCAATCAGTCCAAATAATTAGACATTTTCATCATCTTACAGGGCATCAACATGCAGAAATTGTCAGATGACATCAAATGCACCGTCAAGCAACACTAATATAAATAATCACTCATTTGTGCTCAGACGAGAAATGGTGGCTCCCGTTCAAAACCGAATCAAACAAACACTCAGGTAAATCCTACTCTATAGCAGATCCTTGCTCATGAAAATTTCAAAGAACATTCAACAAGAGAATTCAAGAAGAGAGTCAACTATATCCACTACATAGCCGTATAAAGCAAAGCACAAATCTAAAGACAACCTAGCTAGCATCTTGCAACATCCTCTATTCTAAAAAATATACAACCTTAGTCTTTCACTTGAACTATCGAGCTCATCTCATGCCTTAGATTAGACAAACACAAATTTGGTCTTAAAAAGCCCACATTCCATCTTTTCAAAAAACTTCACTAAATTACTATCCCACATTACTAAGCTCAGACAAAAGGAGCTCGAACTCACTACCAGGATCACAAAAATCCTTTCCTTTTGTAAAAATACTACAACAAAAATGTTCGAACTCAACATCAATCATTATTCTGGTTAGACAGTTGTCCTCAATAAAGCTATCAAAATACAAAGTCGAGTAACATTGAAATCTTTCTTTAGATCTCGGGTCACTTTTCAGCACCGAGCATCTCATAAAGTCGAGTATATATGGAAACTCGCACCCTCAAGTTGCTTTTTAGTACTAAGGTTAAATCTCGGGTCACTTTTCAGTACCGAGCTTCTCAAAGTTGAGTATATATGGAAACTTGCACCCTCAGGTCGCTTTTCAGTACTAAAGTTAAGTCTCAGGTCGATTTTCAATACCAAGCTTCTTAAAGTCAAGTATATATAGAAACTCGCACCCTTTTTCACTTTTCAGCACTGAGGTTTACTCTCGAAACTCCAGCACTAACTGGTCCCATTATGCGTATTATAATAACATTGGTAGGTTAATCCCTCGGGACGCTGAGCATTAAACTCCAACACTAGCTGGTCCCATTCTGCGTGTTGCCATAACATCGATGGGTTAATCTCTCAGAACATTTTATAAACACCGAGCATCTATCAGTCCAGCTGACATCTTCACATAATTCTACTTTGACATCAGGAATTCAAAAACTTGGTATACCGAGCATCTCAATGTTTAATGACTGAGGTTGGCCACCTTTGGTCATCTTTCAACAACAACAAAGAATTCAAGCAAAGTTATTATCTTAGTGCTGAAGTCACATATAGCATTACTTGTCATCATTTAGATTGATTTTTGAAAATCCAAAAATCTCGGACATAAATATCCGAACAGACTTTCAGGGGGGACTCTTAATATCCCATATCGGTATCCTATTCTAATAAGAGTTATAATCCCTAAAAAGGAAGAATACTTAAATAAGAAGAAAGCTTGATAAAGAAGTCTATTAACTCCTAAATAAGGCAATCCTATAACTATAAGGAATCCTATTCCTAAGAGGTTTGAGTCAATCTCTCACTATATATACATCTCATTACATCTCATATAGGGGAGAGATCATTCATTCATACATTCTCATATTCTACATCATCCCATCATTCCATCATTACCTCATCATCCAATACCATTCTACTTTATTCTACTTTATTTGCTTTATTATTATTTCCTATACAATTATTGGCTTAATCTTCAGAGTGTTTTTCACATCCGTACCCTAATTATAGGTACATTTGCATTCATATTGCATTGCATTTACACATTTATTTATTTAATTTAAGTATAAGCTAGTATATAAAGTTAGACTAGTGTACCAGGCTAAGTCATGACTTGTACTCGATTAAAGAGTGAGAATTTGTGAATTTTGATGACACTCAAAATAATTAAAATTATGAGAATAAAAAGGATTGAAAATAGAAATGAAGTGAGTAACGGGAATTTAAAGAATTTAGGATGATAAGGATTAAATTGAAATAAACAAATGTCCTAAATTGAACAGTTGGAAGTTTAAAGCTTATTAGGCAATGTTAGTTTTTCATTAAGGGCTAAAATGGATATTTTGCAAAATTGTCTATCCAATTTACACCTGGACTCTTCTTATATTCGTGGCCTTAGGTAGAGAGCTTTATATGATTAAGAACAAAGAAAAAAATAAGGAAAAACTTAGAAAAGGGAGAGAGGAGAAGAGAGAATAAGAAGGGGGCTGCTTTGTTCTTCAATTTTAGTTAGCTTTCTAGGTGCAATTTGATGGTCTAAGAGAATTTTCAGAATTTAATCTTCTTAATTAAGGGCTTTGGTGATTAATTGGAAAGTGATTTTAAGTATTTTTATTGATTTAACCTAGGTTTTGTTAGTTGTTATTTTTTGGATCGAGAAGTCTGGTTCATTAGTATGGTTGTTTTAATCATATCTTGAATTAGGAGGTTCAAAATTAAGTTCTATTTGATGTTATGGAAACTTTGAAGAGTTATCCAAAACTCTTCATCTTTGAGCTTGACCTGTATCAATCGTTATATTAGTTTAATAATAGAGGAAATTTTATTGCTCAATCTATCAGAGTAAACTGACATGGTTGTGTTTAGATAACCATATCTCCCTCTATAGTTGTTCAAATGAGGTGAAATTTTTACAAAAATTTAATAGACATATATATCTAACACTGATTTAAATTTGAGCTTAAAATTATATTCCTAAAGGTCTGAAAATTTTTGCAAAGTTGGGTCTGAAACAACCCCTTTAGAGAGTGTGAATCTAATTTGTAAAATTAAGTATAGTTGCATTGTATGCATATCATGTGGGGGATGAATGGTTAGACCAATATATGGAATCATTATATTGATGATTTGTGAATAAATTGTATGTTTTAGGTGCTAAAAAATGAAGGAAGTTGGTGGTGCAAAATAGACAATTCGGTGAGTCGGTTGTGTTTATTTTGAAGGCTATTTTGTGAGTAGATGTTCGAGCCCTTTTTACTCTTTTTATTAAGCAATAAAAATTAATATTTTGATGTTATTCTATAAGCCTGAAATGATGTATTGAATTTGGTTTAAATCAGATAGGTAACAACTTGATTTATTTGTTTAAGATTTAAGCTTCAAAATAACAAAGTTTACAAATATATGATTAATACTCTATGTATTTGGTTTCTTAATTGATTTGAGATTATTTAAGTTATTTGATGAATATATTGAGTTTATATTCTACCTAGTTTTATTGTTTTGAATCTTGGTGAGAAATATATGGAGTTTTAATGCTTTTTCAAATTACAAAATTATTAACAATATTTTGATTGTTTATTTGATGGTATTTGGTTTTGTGTATTACCATCCTATATGAGATGTATGAATGTGCTGGGGTGATATATGCACATTTGAGATTGTGTTGGTTATTATTGTGCA
>CATIWM010125375.1:0-18065 GCA_949671775.1 Mallotus repandus | reverse complement strand
GACATACCTGGAGCTCCAAGGGCAGCACCATCTGTATTGATTTTGATCCAATTAATGGGGGGCTTAATCCACATAACCGAAACTATGACTGGAGATTTTTGCATCAAACCACAAATATTGAGCCTTCTAAGAACCAGGAGGTCAGAAACTGAATTTCTCATGTGCCCAATTTTAAAAAATTCAATCTCCTTAATCTCTTTGCAAAGCAACCGAATAACATGGGAAATATATGTTTGATATTACCTTAATGATATTTTCATTATTGTGTTTCTAGTTATAAAGAGTAATATAATTTTAATTGTCTTTAAAATCACGATGAAATTTCCTATATTATCTGATTATTGTAATATATATATTTACTATTCATAAATACGTATAATACTATTTATAAATATGTATAGTACTATTCATAAATAGTATTTTACTATTCGCATATACATATTTTAAAAAAAAATTATTAATCTTCAATTGTAACATATGAACAAGACTAAACTCTTAAAAGATATTAATTTAAATTCTTTTTGCAAATATAATGATATTTATAATATATTTAAACTAAATTAAATAGTTTGTTAATGGTTGGTGTTTAAATGTCCATCTCGGGCCATGTGAGACGAGGTGTGACATGGAGAGTTCTTTTTGCAACAATAACAACCCATCTTGAAAAAAAAAAATGTATTATAAGGTTTTGGTTGATGCTGTTGCTATTGCTTTGAATTGCCAGTGACCGCTAGCCTGTGCCCATTAGAGTTCTTCTTGCCAAAATAGCAACCCATCTTGAAAAATATATTAAAGACTGAAACTTTTTGACAAAAAATGGCAGATAAAATCATGGTGTTGGGAATTCAGATAAAAACCCAGATCAAAGTTTTGAACTTTTTGAGCTGAATTTAGAGAAACTTCAATTACCATCGCTAGAGACATGCTAGAGAATGGCTTTTGCCATGTACACTAATGTAGTAGAAGCCTAGATTAAAATGGATAATTGTCGTTTGCCGTTGATTCATGCACGAATGGTCGTCAAACAACCTTTTATAACATGTTGAGAAAATAGGCATCCAAGAATTCATTGATTCACAAAGAATACCGAATATTTGGGAAAAATATAAATTCTGATTATTAATTCAACAAAAACTATCATATCATAGCCCTAAGGCTTACATATTTATAGGGTGGCACAAACCTACCAACCCTAATTTTAATTAAGAAATAAAAATAAAGACAATTCTAGCTAAGGTAGGAAATCAAATCCCTAACAACATAGGAAAGTCAAATTATAATCAATGGTAAATTAATAATAATAATACTAATAATAAATTATATGTTGCTATCCAATGTTCTGCAAACTGATTCCAAGGCTTGTTGCTCCGCATCATTCCCTCTAGGGTAGAGAAAATTTGCCCTCAAATTTTGTGAAAGAAAGTTGCTCATAGATGCATAGAACATCATAAATTGACCATCAACTTGGAATTCCTTTAAAATAGAAATTAATGGAACACAAGAATAAACAATTTTGTCAATGCCAATAAAGTCAATATATTTACCATGTTTGATTAACTATAGTCTATCATATTGACTTTGAGGATGTTCTTTCATCTCGATCCCTAAATCTTTAGAAGTCAAACAAGAATGCCTCTCAACTAAAGCCATTCTTGTATCATCACTTTCTATCAATTTATTAAATTCCTCATCACCCTCATCCTCTTCATCAAATATTGGCTCATCTCCAATAATTGCAAATTCATCCTCACCATCATCAGTATCCAAAAATAAACTCTCTTCACAATACTCTTCTTCCTTCTCGTCATCACTAACCTCCCCATCTAAATATTTATGGCAACTATAATATTGGTACTGGATTGGATTGGCTCCATTTTGATTGCGCATAAGTTCATCCATCCTCTTTATTATCAGTTCCATCATCTGCTCAAATCACTCATCCATCAGCTGAGTGATCAGTTGCTCCATATCATGCTCATAAACTTCTTTAATACATTGTTGTCTCTTGGGTGCCATATCTAACCAAGGAATGAACCAGGCTCTGATGCCAACTGATGTAGTGAAAGCCTAGGTTAAAAGGGATAACAGTCGTTTGCCATTGATTCGTGCATGAATGGCCGTCAAACAACCTTCTATAACCTGTTGATTCAACACGAATACTAGGAAATAGGCATCCAAGAATTTGTTGATTCACAAAGAATACCGAATATTTGGAGAAAATAGAAATTCTTATTATTAATTCAACCAAAACTATCTCATCATAGCCCTAAGGCTTACATATTTATAGGGTGGCACAAACCTACCAACCCTCATTTTAATTAAGAAATAAAAATAAAGATAATTCTAGCTAAGGTAGGAAATCAAATCCCTAACAACATAGGAAAGTCAAATTCTAATCAATGCTAAATTAATAATAATAATAATAATAATAATAATAATAATAATAATAATAATAATAATAATAATAATAATAATAAAATTATATCTTACTATCCATTGTTCCGCAAACTCATTCCAGGGCTTGTTGCTTCGCATCATTACTGACATATTGGAAGCCTAGGTTAAAAGGGATAAATGTCGCAAGTTGTTGATTCATGCACGAATGACATCTAGCAACTTTCTATAGCCTGTTGATTCAACATGAATACCAAGAAATAGGCATCGAAGAATTCGTTGATTCATAAAAGAATACCGAATTTGGGGAAAAATAGAAATTTGATTTAACAATTCAATAAAACTATCTCATCATAGCCCTAAGGCTTACATATTTACAGGGTGGCACAAACCTACCAAACCTAATTTTAATTAGGAAATAAAAATAAAGACAATTCTAACAAAGGGAGGAAATCAAATCCCTAAAAACATAGAAAAGTCAAATTCTAATCAATGCTAAATTAATAATAATTATTATTATTATTATATCTTATTATCCATTGTTCTGCAAACTCATTTCAAGGCTTGTTGCTCCACATCATACACTAATGGACTTTATAAAACCAAAGATGCAAATTGCAAATAAATGTTAAAATAATAAAAGACGAGGAGAGGTTGTATCTGTATACCATATGAACATATAACATTTTCAAAGAAAAAATTCCTGAGACAATTTAAGATTATTTTTTTATTTTTCTCTTTCTTTTCCCTTCTCTCTCTACTTTAGAAGACTCCTGAAAACTCCTTTTTCAATTCCCTTCTCAGAGGGCTGTTACCGATCTTTTTTATTGTAATTGTCCTCTTTCCATGTTTTTCTTGTTCTTTAGGTTAGTTTCTTCAGTTCATATTAGTAGATTAAATAAATCTAAGAGGTTGTCTTCCTCTTTTTGGTGTTTTGTGATACTACTCTCCCATGGTTGGAGTTTTGCTCTGTTTTGAATTTCTAGTAGGTTGCTGCCTGGTTTAACTATCAGAACATTCCTGGTGTAGTTCATGAAAGGATTATTCCTTCGGCTAGCACAGTACAGCAGACTATTTGGATTGCTCATTCTCTAGGGTAATTGGAAATTCAATTCGGATGCAGGTTTTAACCAAACATTAGGTGATTCTTCTTTGGCGGTGCTGTAAAGGATTATTCTGGTAGATTTTGTGCTGGTTTTTGGCTCCAAGAAGTACTAGTTCTGTAGCAGGTTAGGAGGCTACAACTCTTCTCATAGTGGTGTCTTGGGCAAAGTATCAAGGTATTCAGAAGGCTATTTTGAAGCCGATGCCTTACTTGTGTTTACTGCTATCAAGAGGAATATGGAGACTTGCCCATGGGAGGTTCTGGGTATTATTCAAGATCTTCATGTACTTGTTACTTCAGAGCCTTTGTATGTATTTTATCATATTCCTAGAGGGGCAAATAAGGTAGTAGATTGGGTTGCTAGCACTATTGATGTAATATGGTATAATCCCTATTACGTTGTTAATTCCTATGATGTTTTGCTAAAAACCGTATATTCTGTTTCTCTGTTTAATGAAGATAATAGCATTCAAAAAAATTTTGAGATTCTTTTAACTCAATTACCATTAATTAAATGGTACATGGAAATCTGCCACAATTAATACTTCTCATTAAACATTTATATCTTCATTCTTCGCATGTATTTCCTTAGTCATCTTTAGTTTTCTGCAATTTAGAATGAGATTAGTTGTCCAGATTCATGATTATTTAAGCTATTCTATTCAACATTTATCTTGTGTCAATTGTCAGTTGTGGCTCTGTTTGCATAATCCAGCCTTAATCTTAGCATTAACAAATAATTATATATTTCCCTCTAATAGTTGTGCTTTATACTATTGGTGAAAATATCAATTTATGTTTGTACAAGTAGTAAGCATCTCAAATTTTTGAAATGAGAATTGTACTCTACTTTGTGCAATCTACCAGACATATGCACGAACAATATGCAGATAAGTAAAAATGTAAATAAAAATATTGTATAAAAAATATTTTAACTTTTAAAAAATAAATTGACAGATGCAATTGGAACAAAATTATATTTTATATTATAAATTGAAAAAATAATTGAAAATTTATATTTAATCATTCTCCTCCCTCTCAAAATAAACATATGGAAAAATAATTATAAAATCTTTCAACTTTCATACAACAATACAGTGTGAAAGAAAAGTAATGAAGATAAATTAAACTAACCTTTTTTCAGTTATTGTTGAAAATAAAATTGGAATTGATTTAATACTATCTATACCTTCTCAAGTTACGAAAAACTTTTGAAATCACAAGCATAAGAGATTTTGAGTGTAGAATAATTAAGGACGGATAATAAACGTAAAAAATATTTGACACTGAAAATGTGATTTATAAGGTGAAGAAAATTGTAAGTAAAAATGAAAAAAAAATTGTAAGAAGAAAAGAATCATCAAATTCATGATATATAAAAGTAAATAGAAGATAAGATTGAATATGACAGTTGAAAGTTGAATGAGATAATGACTTGAAAGTTGAAAGTTGAGGGAGATATTGGCTTGAAATTTGAAAAGAGTTGAGGGAGATAATGGCTTGAAAGTTGAGGAAAATAATAACTTGAAAGTTGAAAGGTTGAAAGAAGAGAATGATACAAAATTTGCAAGTAATTAAATTTCAATAAACACAAAATAAAGCATATCAAAACCAAAAAACATTTTTGAGAAAATAAAAGGACTTAAAGGAGTAGTAAATGAACTATGCTGATAAGTATTACATTATATGTAAACCTGGGAGTTAGCCACTTGCCACAATTTGATTAACTTATAGTAAAGCTCGGCTTTATTATAGTACTAGTTTAGCACTCGTGCGATGTGCGGCCGGAGTGTATATATTTAATAACAACTAATAATTAATATAGAAATTAAAATATTATAACTAACAAAATAAAGGATCACAAAATATAAAATAATGACTCATTAAGATAATATTTAGAGCAAATAAATTATTAAAATTAGAAATATAATTAATAAAAAATACCAATTTAAAAAATAAAAATATAGTACATGGCAAAATAAAAGCTGCAACAATTTAATAAAGAAAAATCAAATTTTCAAAATAATTTATCATATTTATGATTACTTTTTATAAGCTAAGTGTGTGAAGTTAAAATAGTTATTTTAAACTCAATTCATATAAAATATGAAAAAGAAATATAAAAATTCAAAAAACATAACTTAATATAAAATTTTCATGCATCAATAAAATTGCTAATTAAAAAACCAACATAAAAAATAAAAATCATAAGAGTCTTACCTATGTAGTAAGAGTAACATCATAAAAAAAAAAAAATCAAATCTTCAAAAATATTTATCATTCTCATGTCTATTCTTTATAGGTTAAGAGAGGAAAGTGAGAATGATTACTTTGAATTTATTTTATTTTGTGATATGTTTAAATATAAGAGTATTTATAAATATATGATAAAATATATGAAAGGTCAAAAAATAATATATTACTTAAGAGAAAAATAAAAATTAATCATAATAATTAATGATTCAAAACTTTTTAAATTTTCAAGATAGTTTAAGAGAAAGAGATCTTTTAGTTTTTCAAGACAATTGAGATGATGTAAGTTGAAGGTGATATTTATGGAATAAAATAAAAATAAATTAATGTTGCGTTCAAAAAAAGAAATAAAAATAAAACAATGATCAATGATTCAAAACTCTTTGAATTTTCAAAATAATTTAAAAGATAGATACTTCTTAATTTTTCAAGGCAATTGAAAAGGTGTATGTCAGAGGCAAAATTTATGAAATAGAAATAAAATAAAATACAAAAATTAGAAAAAAAAAATAGAAAGAAATAGAATTGCCATATATGGAAAGTTTGCTTGGTAAAAAATTAAAAATATAAAGTAGTTAATTTTAAATTTCAAAAATTAAAGTAAATATAATTTAAAATATAAGAGATAAATATATAAAAAATAATACCCATTAATACGTTGTAAAATGAAATTATATAAAAATTAAAATTTTAAAAATAAAAATAAATATAATTAGAAATATGAAAAGTTACAAAATATAAAAAATTTAATGCCTAATAAGATTTTATGAAATGAAAATAAAATAAAATACAAAAATTAGAAAAAATAGTTAGGAGCAAAATTATCACATGGCAAAAATTTTATTAGGCCCAAATTTCCTTTGCAATCTTACTTTTTTGCAAGCTAAATTTTTATATATTCTTAACTGACGATGTTCAAAATTTAAATAACTGCAACTGCACCTTTCATCTTCTTATCAACATGAATTTCACCATAACCAATCACATGAAAACTTCACAATCGACCACGCTGGTTATCTATAAAATGCCTTCTATAACTATGGGCTAATTTATATCATCAAACCTATCTCTTCTATTGCCTAATTCATAATTCAATTTTTTTCATGAAAAATAAAATTGATCTAATATCAGCTATAACTATTTTAATAATTTCATGACTATTTTTTATAGGATAAAAAAATAAAGTGAATATGATCACTTTAAATTTAGTTCACACACACACACATATATATAGCTATAAAAAATACAAAAACTCAATAAAATAAAATTATAACTTAAAATAAAATTTATATGCATCAACAAAATTATTAATAATAAACTAAGATGAAAAAAAATAATAAGGGAGTTAGCTATATAATAAAAGCAACATAATAAAAAATAAACCTTTAAAAGAATTTACCATCTTCATGACTTTTTTTTAAAGGTTAAGAGGGTAAAGTAAGAATAATCACACTCTAAAGTCACTTCATTTTATGAGAATGGACAATGTGAATAATTATAAAGATATAAGAAAGAATACAAAATATTAAAATGTGGGTATTTACAAAGATATGAAACAAAATAAAAAAAAAGGTCAAAAAATAAAAAATATAACTTAAAAAAAGAATAAAAGTTAAAATTAAATAATTAATGATTTAAAATATGAAGGATCACATACAATCTAAATGCATTCAAATTTTTTAATATGCCACATGTTATTTTAAATTAGAATAATTCAAATGGATAGAAATATAAAATATTTTTAATTTTTTATAAAGAAGAAAATTATAATTTTTACCATTTCATAACATTCAATTCAATTTTATAAAAGAATAAAATAAAATATACAAATTAAAAAAATTAGTTTATACAGTGAAAGTTATCTTACGTTGTATACAAATATAAAATTAAAAAATAATTATATAAAGAAATAAAAGTTTGTAATTTTTAGTTTTTCATAAAATCTAATTTAATTTTATAACTAAAAGTCTTTCTTGATAATATAATAAAAAATTATGTAAATAATTGGTAAACGTAGAAAATAGCTAATTGTAAAAATTTAGAATTTTTACAATTAATATAAATATAATTAAAAATAGAAAAAATAAAAATATTAAAAAATAATACTCATTAATATGTTAAAAAGTGAAAAATTAAAAATTAAATAAATATAGTTAGAAATATGAGAAGTCAAAAAATATAAAACATTAATGCTTATTAAGATGTTGTAAAGTAAAAAAATAAAAATATAAAACTAAATATAAAAATTAAAGAAAAAATGGTTGGGAACAAAAGTGCCACATGGTAAAATTTGTCCTAGGTGGCAAAATAAATGTATTTAGCTTTTATATATTTTATATAGATAATATAGATTTGTGGTTAGTTATAAGAATTTAGATTAATTTAAAATTTAAGTCGAATGAAAATAAAATTCTCTTGGCATTTTTTTTTTCTCCATACAAGATATTTGAACATCAAACCTTAAATCTCCACACAAGATATTTGAACATCAAATCTTAAAGTTCCTTACCATGTAAACTAACATATGTTAGTTATTAAATAAATAGTCCTTCTTTAGTACAACATGTGTATCTATACACATAACAAGAGCTTATAAGAAAAGGGAAATACTCATTATTTGGTCACCGGACTGTACGAATTTTTCACACTTAGTCCTTAATCATTTATTCTGAAGAATTGAGTCCCTCAACTTTTATTTTTTTTATTTTCATCATTTTTTCACTCAAAATGTCAAATTGAAGATACTATCGTCTTCTGTTAACTTATGAGAGCACATCTCAACAAAAAACATGTCTAAACCAACTGTCAAAAACAAACAATTTGCATCAACATCTTGATGCAGCTCATAATCAATAGTGAATTAAGTTCAAATGATCAAGCTTACAACAAATAATTGGTTGAGAAGTGTTTTTATAACTCAACAGAAAACGACAACATCTTCAATTTGGCATTCTGAGTGAAAAAATGATGAAAAAAAAAGTTAAGGGACTTAATTCTTCAGAATAAATGATTAGAGACCAAATATGGAAAACTCGTATAGTCCAGAGACCAAATAATGGGTTTTGCCTAAAAAAAAAGAGTTATTCTTTGGTACATAACATGTGTATTTGTTAAAGAGTCATTTTAACATATGTTGCTACGTTTGTACCGTAACAATAGCTTTAAATAAAATATTAAAGTGTTAAAAGTACTAAAATTTAAATTTTAAAAAAATCCCTTTAATAATGCTAAACAAGAATAAATTTTTTCACCCAATACCAAAAAATATAGTTACCAAATAAAGAATTATATAAGGAATACTTGCATAAAATTAAGCGTAGGGTTGTGTTCCATGGGACCATATAAAAAAGAGATTCCATACCAAACCAAACGTTGTAAGAAATCAACATTCCAATCAATTTAGATAATGACAAAATAAAACAACAATTTGCTCTTAGAAAAAGATCATGCCGAAATAGAATCATTTATTTATTTATAATTTTGGTACAAATCTTTTGGGGTTATGCATCTTTTGAAAAAAAAATAATAATAACCATAGTTGTGAAGAATTTTTTTTTTTTAAAAGCATAAGGTAGAATAAAAGAATTGATAAAGGAAATAAAGATGATGACAAATTATATTAAACTAAAAATATTTAGTATGGTATAACTCTTATTTGAATGCAAAATGAAAATTTTTCATCATCTTAAATAAATTTAAATAATTTACATTTTTCATCACAATTTTATTATGTGGGATAGTGACTTCTGTTATGTAAAAATGTCATCCATAATTAAGAGTTGCTCCTAAGATATATTCTTCAACCTTCGCCATTAAAATTTATTATAATGATGTCAGTAACAAAGTGGTCAAATGATAATTACTCTTCAACGGCATAAGAAAAATTTTCAGGAATAAGTATAATTTTGATCCTTGTGGTTTTGTCTTTTAGCAAGACCAGTTCTATGATTTTTTTGGCTTTTAAATACCAAGTGTTTTGCATTTTTTTACACTTTAGTACCATTCTAACTAATATCATCATTATTTTATGAGAAAAAATTAATATAATATTAAATTTCAATGATAATTTTATTCTATATATGATTTATAATCAATTTAACCAATTGGTTATTTTTAAAAGTATTGTAAATTTATTTTAAAAAATTATTTTTTATTCATAATTAAATTAAAATACATTTAAATTTAATTTTTTGTGAGTTTATTGTAGTTGGTTGAATAATATATTACTCATTATATGATTTTAACATTAAAAATACATATTATTTTTACATTATAGTATAAATTTTAAACAATATTTGTTAGAAGAGTACTAAAGTGTAAAAAAATGTGAAACGCATAGTACAATTAAAAGCTAAAAAAAAAAATCACAAGACTGATTTTGTCAAAAGGCAAAACCACAAGGATCAAAATTATACCTATCCCAAAATTTTATCATAATGTCTCGGCTTTTTTTTTTATCATAATAATTCTAACTGATTTTTTGACACTCGATTATTAGTTCAAGTTTGACTATCCTCTAGAGAAGAGTATCCAAAGAGGAGGCATTGTTCAAATTTGAAATTAGAAAAATAGAAGACAGTAATCCAACTTGAATTAAAGCTGATTCAAAAAATAAAGATGGAAATCTCTCATATCAAATTGCTGGCTAAGAGTCTTCTATGAGTTTGAAATGTATGGTTCCTTTTATCTCTTTGCTCCTTGATATTTTTTTCTTTTCTTGAACAAATATGATCCAAGAATTGATTTAAGAGATTGCTTGTTGCTCGCCACTCACAATATTCCTCATGTGATGTAGATTCTAAAGCAAAGTGCAACACCGCAGCAGCAGCACCCCATCTTATAAAAAGTGTGTAATCAGATTGCTTGTTGTATCACACTTATAATATTCTTGAGATTCTTGTGATACAACACAATGCTTTACTTATTTTCTTCTAGTTTTTTCAACACCTAAAATATTTAACGTAAATTTAACATTAATGTGTATAATAATTATTAAAGTAATTGATACCAGCGTGGTGATATCAGTCATGTTTGTTTTTTTATATCATTGATGATAATTTTTTAGTACTGGAGAAAAATATTACAATTTTCTGTTATTGATATAAGATAATACAAGCTAATAATATAAACTATCTTACTAAAATTTTGAAACTAAAAATGCAAGCTGCAATATAAATATTTCATCCGTTTGAATAGCCATTTGATTACCATACTAATATTGCACATCTCTCTGAAGCTGAAAAGTGTTTAAAGTCAACTCTTCTTTTTGCGCACATATCATCTGTATGCCGCTGAGCCTCACAACTGCATGTTAAACACTATGACTGAGAGGGATAAGCCTATATTAGCAAATAAACTGTTAGAGTTTAGATCTAGTAAGACTCTAACCAAATTTTATTTGTTGACTACTTATATAAATTAAACCACTACAAAAATTATATTATCTAAAAAAACCTTTAGATATATTGATCTAGAACAAAACCCACTAATAAAAGAAAAAATATATATATAAAAATTGAAGATTAGATCTCAAATTCATATTATTTATATACTAAAGTAAATAAAAGAAAGTGAAATGGGGTTTTTGATACCATAAACCACCAATAGAAGAAAGGAGAGAAGATAGGCAAAAAAAATGGTGGGTATTAATCATTTTTTTTTTTGGCCTTACATTCAACGAGGAGGGGGGGACAACAATGAGTATATGGAGTCTCAAATCCAAAACCCCACCATATCCGTGGTGAAAGGTTTGACCAACATGCCTAGCACTATCGCTAGCATCATATTGAGTAAAAGCATGTAAACTATTTTATAGCTTTTGAAATAAATTAGAAAATAATTGATAGTACCTTAAAGTAATTTAAACTAGTAGTAGCTGTTTTTTTTTTGGCCTAAATTATATGATCAATTGGTGTTAGCCTATTCAAGGAGGAGAATGGAGAAAAAACCATGAACTCCACCTCTTTATGCTTGTCACGACCCAAACCCGGGAGTCATGACCGGCGCTAAAGAACGGAAATTCACACGAATTCGGAACCTGTAGCAAGCCTTAAACGCAAATAAACCATTCAACATATATATAAAAATACCTCAAAATTGAAATTTTTAATAATTTAAAGAAAGCTCCATATCATATCATAATAAAATATTTATACAAATATTCAAATACATAATTTCAGTCTAAAACAACATCACATACTACACAAGATATACTACTATTGCAACGTCTAATAAAATACAAGAGAAGATGACAGTTTAAAATTTACATAAGTCAGCCAGGAAAGAAAGAGTCCGGCGAAGATTACTACTAATAGAGGTCTGACGAGAAGAATCCTGAAAAAATAATTGAGGGGGTCAGACCTCACTGAATGAATCATTATTATATATATGCATGTAACCTAATGCACATACACATAAGCATCAATAATAATATTCATATATTTATATGTATATAAATATACATACAATCCACACAAATGCTTGAAAATATTTTTCAAGATTTATTTTGCTAGAGGATCGGAGCAGAACCCTAAAAAGTTCGCATCCTCAAATCACATAATCCTTATTTGCCATCAGGCTCACTTAAATACCAAAATATTTCTCTTTTCCAAATTGACAGTGGACTGGCCCCGAGACACTAAGTTAACCGAGCTCCCGCAGTCTCACTACCGACATGACCGGCCTCGAGATACTAGGTCAATCGAGCTACAGTAGTCACGCTTCTTAACCACAATTCTCAATATATCATTTAATCATTAATCAATAAATCATTTCCTAGTATTTAACGTACTATTGCGCAATAGTCCTAGTGTAACCCATTAGGTGGCACGTTCTACGACTATCCTCCAAAAATATTTTATCCGAAATAAATAAATATTTCATATTAAATAAAGTATTGAAATTATATAAAATATACACGGCATCCAAAATACACAAATAATTATGGCATTAATATATTAAACATGTATATATAATAATGCGATAATAACTATAATTAAAATGAATGCAATACAGCATATGTAAATTTACATTTATTTAAAACATGGATGCTAATAATATATTTCTACATGTCATGCATACATATAATAATAACTCACATGTGTACGCTCCTCTACTCTGGTTCGACTGGCCCGGTCTGGAAGGCATAGCTCGCGGTGCAGCTAAAAGAAAATAATAATAAATAAATAATTAGAAATAAATTCCTAATTTTATACTTTAGATATTTCTAAAGAACGACTCAATCTAAGACCCGATTCAACTATGACTCAATACTTAAGACCGACCCGATGTCACATTTTACGAGAAATCTACCAAAAATTCGGCAGTCTCCTTTGTAAAACGGACATCTCTCTACTAAAAGTAGAGTCGTTCCTGCACGCAAACACACTTCAAAAATATTCACAATTCAACTTCTCGGACTGGACCCCCGAACAATAATCATTGCCCAACCGAGAACCAACACAGTTCACAATCAATAAAATAATATAATTATTTCCCAAATCACCTAAATATCTCATAAAAATATTAAAAACATGTATTTTTCAAATAAATGATAATGTTCTATTTTTTTAATAATATTTTGCTAATAAAATTCATAAATGGAATAAAATTCCATTTTACAATTAATTAGCATAAATTGTAAATAATTATTAAAATTGCTTATTAATATCATAAAAATAATAAAATACTCATCTAGCTTAAAAATAACAAATAAGTTTATTTTCCATATATATTTTTCTAAAATTAACACTAATTAACAATTAATTGAAAATAACTATAAAAATTATTTTTCATACCTTTATTAATCAAAATAGTCTAAAACCGAGTAATTAACAACAATTTCAATTAAAATCAAATAATTTACTAAATTCCAATAATTTCCCGGAATTTACTAATAATTAGCTAAAAATAATAAAATAATTCATAAAATTATTTTAATACCATTTATCATTCAAAAACTGTCCAAAACATAATAATTAACAATAATTTCAACTAAAATATAAAAATTACTCATTTATACTAATTTTTCCAAAAATTCATTTTTCACATAAACCTTTGAAAATTCATAATAAAAATTCTAGACATAATTTCAATAAACTTTATTCACAAAGCTTGTTCAAAATACCACAAAGAATTTATTAAAAATATAAAATTTTTCCAACCCGGGACTATCTAAACAGTGCCGTGAACAGTAACCCGAACTCGAAAAAATTCAAGATTTTCAGAAAAATAAATGAAAATCATCTTTAGATAGCTCACAATCTCTACAACAATCACTCTTAAAGCAATTATCTCAAATATTGAAAATCAAATCATTAACAAATGGAGTAGTAACCAGAGTCCAAACTTGAAACGGTTTGAAGATTTGAGAAGCCCAGAGGACGAGCTTTCAAAAGAGACCAACCTCGCTGGCTGAGGTGGCCGGAGGCGGCACCGGTAAGGAAAAAAAATTTGCGGCCAAAGAAGAAAAAATCGAGAGAAAGAAGAAGAGACTTCGCCGAAGTTGAGGGATGAGGATGGCGTCGGCTTGCTGTAGCTGGTGGAGGCGCGCACGGTGGTCGGACGGTGGCTGGCCGGCGGTCTGGCAGTGAGGGTGAGGGTGGTGGCATGATTAAATTCAAGAAGAAGAAGAAGAAGTGAAAGTGAAAGTGGCTACTGCCACTTTCACGATTTTACATTTTTTAAAAAAAATAAAAGTTTAAAAAATAAAATAATATAATAATAAGATATCTCTAACTTTATTATTTTCTCTAAAATACGCATATATATTTACACACTTAAAAATTTTAAAGTGTATTAAAATACACTAAGTCAATAATATTAAAATAATATTCAACATCAATTTAAATTAAATTTTACTAATAATCAAATATCAAAATTAATAAAATATTTATTAACACTGCAAATCCCAGAATTTAATTTTTATAATTTGTAAAAAAATTCGAGTTATAACAATCTTCACTCTTTACAAAAATTCGTCCTCGAATTTTAAATATAAAACTGAAAACAAGAATTCATCAAGGGAATAGGTAAGGGTAAGCCACCCACATCTCAGCCTCAGTCTCCCACGTATGCTCCTCCACGTTGTTGTTCCTCCACAATACTTTGACTATTAGAATCTACTTTGAATGCAACTGGCAAACTTGATAATCAACAATTGCAACTAGTTCTTCCTCATACGTCATATCTTCATTCACTCCCACGCTCTGAGGCTGCAACACATGCGAAGGATTTGAAATATACTTCCTGAGCATAGAAATATGGAACACTGGATGCACTTGCGACAAATTTGGAGGCAAAGCCAACCGATAGGCAACCATACCAACTCTCTTCAGAATCTCAAAAGGCCTTATGTATCTCGGTGCCAACTTTCCTTTCTTGCCAAATCTCATAACACCTTTCATAGGTGACACCTTCAAAAATACATAGTCCCCAACCTGGAATTCCACATCTCTATGCTTCGAATCTGCATAGCCTTATGTCTAATAGCTGCTGTTTCCAATCTCCTTCTGATCACAACAACTTTCTCATATGCATCCTGGATAATTTATGGTCCAGTTGGCTCTTTTTCTCCAATCTTATCCCAACACAGAGTGGATCTACATTTCCTTCCATAGAAAGCTTCATACAGTGCCATCTCAATAATACTATGGTAGTTGTTATTATAAGCAAACTCTACCAATGGCAGATGATCATCCTAACTACCTCCAAGATCCATTACACACATTTTCTACATATCCTAAAGTGTCTGGATCGTCCTCTCAGATTGAGCATCTGTCTGAGGGTGAAAAATAATACTGAAATCAAGTCTGGTGCCCATTGCTTCCTACAACTTCTGCCAAAATCAAGAGGTAAATACAGAACCTCTATCAGAAATAATGGAAACAGGTACTCCATGAAGGCACACAATATGCTTGACGTACAATTTAGCCAATTTAGCCATAAGATAAGTAATTTTAACTGGTAGAAAATGAGCTAATTTAGTTAGCCTGTCCACTATTACCTAAATGGAATCGTATCCATTTCTTGAATGAGGCAACCCTATCACAAAGTCCATAGTGACTCTCTCCCATTTTCACTCAGGAATCAGGGCCGAAGCTTCCTAGAAGGCTTCTGATGCTCAGCTTTCACTTGCTGACAAGTTAAACACTTAGTGACAAAATCAGCTACATCCTTCTTCAATCCATCCCACCAGTAAAGATCTTTTTATGCTGCAGTATATCTTAGTAGCACCTGAATGTACACTGTAGGCTGCATAATGAGCTTCTTCTAGGATCTCTTCCTTTAAATTATCCACATCAGGAACACACAATCGTCCACTGATCCACAAAACACCTTTATCATTAAGGTTAAAATCAGTGAATTTTCCTTCATGAATCTTCTCTACAAGCTCTACCAGAATAGGATCTCGGCTCTGAGCTACATTAATCCTATCCCTCAACACCGATCTGATTCTGGACTGAGCTAACAGTCCACCTGATCTGTTTATTTTTATCATCAATCCTTGATCCACTAACTGATGCATCTCTTGGATCACATATCTTCTCTCCATACTAATATGAGCAAGACTGCCTGAGGACTTTCTACTCAAGGCATCTGCTGCCACATTAGCCTTGCCTGGATGGTATAGAATATCACAGTCATAATCCTTCAGAAGTTCCAACCATCTCCTTTGCCTCAAGTTCAGATCTCTCTGTTGGAAGATATACTTCAAACTCTTGTGATCTGTGTAAATCTCACAAGTTACTCCGTACAAATAATGTCTCCAGATCTTGAGAGCAAAGATCACTGCAGCCATCTCTAGGTCATAAGTAAGATAATTTTATTCATGCTTCTTTAATTTTTTGGAAGCATAAGCTACTACCTTACCATTCTGCATCAACACACAACCTAAGCCAACTCTAGAAGCATCACAATACACAGTGAACTTGTCCACTCCATTAGGCAGAGTTAACACTGGAGCTGTGGTCAATTTCTCCTTCAGAAGCTAAAAACTATTCTCACAAGCTTCTGACCACACAAACTTCACATTCTTCTGAGTTAGGTAGGTCATAGGTGCTGTAATTCTTGAGAAATCTTGAACAAATCGCTTATAGTACCCAGCCAAACCCAAGAAACTTCAAATCTCAGTGATTGTTGTCGATCTAGGCCACTCAGATACTGCCTCTATCTTCTGTGGATCAACCTGAATACCATCCTTAAACACTATATGTCCAAGGAATGCTACACTCTCTAACCGAAAATCACACTTCGAGAATTTAGCATAAAGCTGATGTTCTCTCAATGTCTGTAGTACTGTCCTCAAGTGATATATGTGTTCTTCCATACTCTTCGAATACACTAGTATATCATCAATGAACACCACTATAAACTAAACCATAAATGGTTTTAACACTCTATTCATCAGATTCATGAAAGCAACTGGTGCATTAGTTAACCCGAAGGACATCACTGGAAACTCATAGTGGCCATATCTAGCATGAAATGTCATTTTAGGAATGTTGGTGTAGATGATGAGGATTAGTGCACGCCCAAGTATATTACAACCGCAACATTGTTTGAGTCCAGGGCTCTAGGGAACACACTAACCACTATCACAAAGACATGGCATGGAGATGAGGAGTCGCCACCCAGGGTAATAACTGGGATAAATCGAAAGTGGTGGTAACTCGATTCTCTAATATAAGCTAGCACCACAACCAGGAGTTTTGGATACGGAATACCAACTTCTTTTAGTCTTGTGTTCATTTAGAATCATCTTATTAATTACTATCTTATTCCCTAATTACATGCAATTTCATTAAACCCTAATTGAACATCCATGTAACCCTAAGGCAACTAATCCATGAAAAAGCACATAAAAATGCATTCAAGTTGTAACGTCCCTAAATCTAAACTACATTTGATTTTAATTTAAGTTAACTAAATCTACACATTTTATTTACAAGTGAAATGGAACTAAAAGTGGGCCTATATTTTGAAAATTAGTGAGCCTAAATCTATTTATTTTAATTCTAAAGAAAATGAGCCTAAGTCTATTAAATTTTAAAAGAAAAAAAAAAGAAATAATTAGTGGGCTTAATTCTAATTAATTTTAATTAAATGAAATGATCCTAAGTCTATAAATTATGAAGAATACTTTATTAATGGGCTAAGCTAAGTCTAAGTTAAATTTATTTAACTAAAAAATGGGCCTAAAATCTAAATTAACCTAAGTGGGCCTAAGTTGATTTTAAAATTAATTAAATCTAAATTTAATTTTAAAGGCCTATTTTATTAGTGAGTTAGACCTACATGTAGGCTTGGGGCCCAA
>CATIWM010125331.1:0-38174 GCA_949671775.1 Mallotus repandus | reverse complement strand
GAAAAAAAAATGACAATAAAAAAAAGCTAAAAAAAAAATCACTTGAAAAAAAGAAAAATGATCCATTTTCAAAAAAATAAAAAATAAAAAACCAATATTAAAAGGTTTAGTGGGTTAACAACATTTAAAAAAAAAAACTTTTATGTATTGGTTGATCCCAAGCTTAAAATGTTGCTCAAAACCTGACATCTAAGCTCCAACAAATGAGCACATACCCAGTTTGGCATTTAAGGCTTAGTTAAGCGGCCCATACGCCTATTTAAAGGACAACAATTATCGATATGTTTCTCAATTATTATTTTTTTGAAGAAATTCATTCATTGAAAATTAATAAGGGACAATTATAATTACCTCCTTGAGGTTTGGCTAAATTAACTAGTTTGTTTCTGCATTGTTAAAAGTCAACTAATTATCCCTTAGGATTTGATTCCTTTAATTGTTTCCCCCTTCTGTTAAAAATTTTGATAATATTCTATTAATTAAAAGAATAAATAATAGTCAAAGTGTCAATAATTATATAAAATTCTAAAATTGCCCTTAATTTTTTAAGGATTTGGACTGATAAATATGTACATGATGGTTTGATGACTAAATTGTAAATTTTTAAGAGAAAAAATATTATTCAACTCCCTGAAACTTCATGTTTCTCTCATTCACATCTTCTCTTTCACACCCACCATGCCATCCACCGCCGCCGCCGCCACCTTCGCCCTTATAATAAATCCAGCACCACCATATACATCTGTCATAAATCCATCCTCACCACCACCAATCTGTCACAATAATGGACAATAACAACAACAATAACAACAACAACAACAACAAATGCAGCAACAACAATATATCTAAAACAACAATAACGAAATTGATGACAATGTTTTTAGTAAAATCAATTAGACCAAAACATTAACTCCTTTAAGGAAAGTGGTGAGCAAAAAAAAATCAAAAATGGAGTTGTTGCTGCTTCTTCATTGCTTCTTATGGGTGTTGTTGCCGCTATATTTCTTGTTGCTTTTTTTGGGTGTTGCCGCCGGTGACTGAAGCAAGTGCTAGAGATTAAAAAAATGCAGGTGAAGGTGGTAAAGATAAGATGATGATGATGATAAAAGTTAAAAAAAATGCAACTGAAGAGAAGAAAGAGGGGTGATGATTATAAATTCAAGATTTTTTATCTATTAAAATCATTTTCACCTCTAAGCTAGGGCAGGGCTCACCAACACGACCACCATAGCCTCCAGCACCACAATCCCTTTTAAACTTCTCAAAGCAGCGCAAATTAGTCTAGAATCAAAGCTCTTCGGTCTTCGGTTTCATTTCTCAAACCATTGTTAGAAGCTGCCATCGTCTTCTCCGTCGAGCAAGCAGCCCTCGCGTGATGCTCTTCTCCTCCTTCAAGCAAATAGTCATCATCCGCCCTCAATTGTTGTTTGGGTTAGTGGTGAGGGTTATCTGAGCAGAACAATCTATTAAGGTTAATTTGAGATGCATAACGACGATGATGGTGGATGACAGTGATGTGGTGAAGGAGCTGCGATGGTGACGATGATAGTGAAGGAGCTATGATGGTGACGGTGATGGTGGATGATGGTGGTGTAGAAAACGCAGATGAGGTAAAGAATGCAGATGAGAAGAAGAACAAGGTTCTTATTTTTTTTTTTAATTTCTAGTAATTTTAATTTATGATTTTGATCTTTTGTTAGATTTGTTAAGTTAAGTTTGTAGATTTTGACTTAAATTTGGTAATTAATTTTATTAATCAATCAAAATTTAAATAAATAATTAATTTTTCTTGATAATATAAATAAAATATGAACACTAAATAATTGTAACAAAACACATAAAGTTTGGTGTAAACTTGATAAATTTAGCAATATAATGAGGGTAAATAAGTCTTTTTATATTAATTAACAATATTTTTAACGGTAAGGAGAAAATAATATATAATGTGAAAACTGAATGGGTATTTAGTTGACTTTTGATTTTGACTTTGACTTGTTGACATTGACTTGGAATATCCATGAATCTTCTCAAATCTTCTAGAATCTTATAGAAAAAAAGTCCAAAATTCGTCCAAGATTTTGTACTTGTTTATATTGATGTGTAGACTTCACAAATTTATGTGGATTCAGCCCAAATTAATGCTCCAAGCCAAGCTTTTCATGTCCTTTAATATGTCCAATATTTTGAACATATAGAACATTAATTAATGTGTAATTTGCATATGATTCCATTTTGAGGATCATATCATTTATGATTTAGAAATGTTGGAATACATGTTTAGCATTCTGAATATAGAATTAGAGCCATTGATAACTTGCTTAAGACCATTTGTGCACAAATTTGCACAAGTGCACGTCTTGTACATTTATTTTTGTCAACAAGATTTATGATTTTTAAATGTTAGAATATGTGTTTATACTGAATGAGAAATTGGAACCTTGGACAACTTGTTTAAAACCATTTGTGCACAAATTTGCACAAATGCACATCTTTGGCATTTATTAATGTCAACAAGATTAATGATAGTAAAATGATAGAATATGTGTTAAGGATAATGAATATGCAATTGGAGCAGTGGATAACTTGTTTAAAACCATTTGTGCGCAAATTTGCACAAGTGCACGATCTGAGTTCAAACATGCGCACAAGTGCACATCTTGTGCCTTTATTAATCTCAATAAGATTTATGATTTTAAAATGTTGGAATATGTGTTTAGGATACGGAATATGCAATTGGAGCCTTTGATAACTTGTTTTAAACCATTTGTGCACAAATTTGCACAAGTGTAACATTTGCGTTTAAACATGTGCACAAGTGCACATGTTGTGCATTTACTGATGTCACCAAGATATATGATAGAATATGTGTTTAGGATACTGAAGAAGCAATTGAAGCCTCGGATAACTTGGATAAAGCCATTTGTGCACAAATTTGCACAAGTGCACGATTTGCGTTTAAACATGCGCACAAGGGCACATCTCATGCATTTACTAATGTCAACAAGATTTATGAGTTTCAAAAGTTAGAATATATGTCTAGGACACTAAATATTTAGTTGGAGCCTTGGATTACTTGTTTAAAACAATTTTACACAAATTTGCACAAGTGCAAGATTTGCATTCAAACATGCGCACAAATGCACATCTTGTGCATTTATAAATTTCAACAAGATTTATGATAGTGAAATGATATAATATGTGTTTAGGATACTAAATATGCAATGGGAGCCTTGAATAACTTGTTTAAAACCATTTGCGCATAAATTTCCACACAAATTTGCATAAGTGCATGATCTGCGTTCAAACATGCGCACAGCTGCATATCTTGTGCATTTATTAATGTCAACAAGATTTATGATTTTGAAATGTTAGAATATGTGTTTAGGATACTGAATATGCAATTGGAGCCTTGAATAACTTGTTTGAAACCATTTGTGCACAAATTTGCAAAAGTGCACGATTTGCGTTCAAACATACGCACAAGTGCATATCTTGTGAATGCATTAATGTCAATAAGATTTATGAGTTTAAAAAACTATAATATGTGTTAAGGATATTGAATATTCAATTGGAACCATGGATAACTTGTTTAAAACCATTTTGTACGAATTTGCACAAGTGCACGATTTGTGTTCAAACATGCGCACAACTGCACATCTTGTGCATTTATTCATGTCAACAAGATTTATAAGTTTTGAAAGTTAGAATAAATGGTTATGATACATAAATTGGAGCATTAGATAACCTGTTCAAAACCATTTGTGCGCAAATTAGCAAAAATGCGTGATTTGCATTCAAACTTGCGCACAAGTGCACATCTTGTGCATTTATTCATGTCAACAAGATTTATGAGTTTTGAAAGTTAGAATAAACGGTTATGATACATAAATTGGAGCATTAGATAACCTGTTCAAAACCATTTGTGTGCAAATTTGCAAAAATGCGTGATTTACATTCAAACATGCGCACAAGTGCACATCTTCTGCATTTATTATTGTCAACAAGATTTATGATAGTGAAATGTTGAAATATGTGTTCAGGATATGGAATACGCAATTGGCACCTTGGATAACTTGTTTAAAACCATTTGTGCACAAATTTGCACAAGTGCACGATTTGCATTTGAACATGTGCACATGTGCACATCTTTTGCATTTATTAATGTCAACAAGATTTATGATTTTGAAAGTTTAGAATACATATTTATAGGATACAACATATGCAATTGGAGACTTGGACAACTTGTTTAGAACTACTTGCGCACAAATTTGCACAAGTGGACGATTTGCGTTCAAGCATGCGCACAAGTGCACATCTTGTGCATTTACTAATGCCAACAAGATTTATGATTTTGAAATGTTAGAATATGTGTTTAGGATTCTGAATATGCAATTGGATCCTTAGATAACTTATTTTAAACCATTTCTGTACAATTTTGCACAAGTGCACATCTTGTGCAATTATTAATGTCAACATGATTTAAGAGTTTCAAAAGATAGAATATGTGTTTAGGATACTGAATATTCAATTGGAGCCTTGGATAACTTGTTTAAAATCAATTGTGCAAAAATTTCCACAAGTGCATAATTTGCTTTTAAACCTAAACACAAGTGTACATCTTGTTCATTTATTAATGTCAACAAGATTTATGATTTTGAAATTATAGAATATGTGTTTAGGATACTGAATATGCGATTGAAGCCTTGGATAACTTGTTTAAAACCATTTGTGCACAATTTATGTTCAAACATGCACACGAGTGCACATCTTGTGCATTTATTAATGTCAATAAGATTTATGATTTAAAAATGTTGGAATACGTGTTTAGTATGCCTAATATAGAATTGGAGCCCTTGATAACTTGTTTAAAACCATTAGTTCACAAATTAACACAAGTGCACGATTTGCGTTCAAACATTCGTATAAGTGCAAGTCTTGTGCATTTATTTCTGTCAACAAGATTTATGATTTTAAATGTTAGAATATGTGTTTAGAATACTGAATGAGCAATTGGAGCCTTGGACAACTTGTTTAAAACCATTTGTGCACAAATTTGCACAAGTGCACATCTTTGGCATTTATTAATGTCAACAAGATTTATGATAGTAAAATGATAGAATATATGTTTAGGATACTTAATATCCAATTGGAGCCTTGGATAACTTGTTTAAAACCATTTATCCATAAATTTGCACAAGTGCACGATTTGCTTTCAAACATATGCACAAGTGCACATCTTGTGCATTAATTAATGTCAAAAATATTTATGATTTTTAAATGTTGGAATATGAGTTTAGGATACAGAATATGCAATTGGAGCCTTTGATAACTTGTTTAAAAAACCATTTGTGCACAAATTTGCACAAGTGCACGATTTGCATTCAAACATGAGCACAAGTGCACATCTTGTGCATTTATTAATGTCAACAAGATTTATGAGTTTCATATGTTAGAATATGGGTTTAGGATATTGAATATGGAATTGGATCCTTGGATAACATGTTTAATACCATTTTTCCACAAATTTGCACAAGTACACGATTTGCATTCAAACATGCGCAAAAGTAAACATCTTGTGCATTTATTAATGTTAACAAGATTTAGGAGTTTCAAATGTTAGAATATCTATTGAACATACTGAATATGCAGTTGGAGCCCTAGTTAACTTGTTTCAAACCATATTTGCACAAGTGCACGATTTACATTCAAACATGCGCACAAGTGAACATCTTGTTCATTTTTTATTGTCAACAAGATTTATGAGTTTCAAATTTTTAAAGATATGTTTCAGATATTGAATATGGAATTGGATCTTTGGATAACTTGTTAAAAACCATTTGTGCTGAAATTTGCACAAGTCCACGATTTGCTTTCCAATATGCTTACAAATGCACATCTTGTGCATTTATTAATGTCAACAAGATTTATGAGTTTCAAATGTTAGAAGATATGTTTAGGATACTGAATATTCAATTGGATCCTTGGATAACTTGTTGAAAACCATTTGTGCACAAATTTGTCCAAGTGCACGATTTGCAAACAAACATGCGCACAAGTGCGCATCTTGTGCATTTATTAATGTCAACAAGATTTATAAGTTTCAAATGTTAGAATATGTGTTTAGGATACTAATTATGGAATTGGAGCCTTAGTTAACTTGTTTAAAACCGTTTGTGCACAAATTTGCACAAGTGCACAATTTGCGTTCAAACATGCGCACATGTGTACATCTTCTACATTTATTAATGTCAGTAAGATTTATGAGTTTCAAATGTTAGAATATGTGTTTAGGATACTGAATATGCAATTGGAGCCTTAGATAACTTGTTAAAAACCGTTTGTGCACAAATTTGCACAAGTGCGCGATTTGCGTTCAAACATGGACACAAGTGTACATCTTGTGCATTTATTAATGTCAACATGATTTATGAGTTTCAAATGTTAGAATATGAGTTTAGGATACTAAATATGTAATTGGATCCGTGGATAACATGTTTAAAACCATTGGTCAACAAATTTGCACAAGTGAACGAATAGCATTCAAACATGCACTCAATTGCACATCTTGTGCATTTATTAATGTTAACATGATTTAGGAGTTTGAAATGTTAGAATATATATTTAGGATACTGAATATGCAATTAGAACCTTAGTGAACTTCTTTAAAACCATTTGTGCACAAATTTACACAAGTGCACGATTTGCATTCAAACATGCGTAGAAGTGCACATCTTGTTGATTTATTAATATTAATAAGATTTATGAGGTTCAAATGTTAGAATATGTGTTTAGGATACTGACTATATAATTGGTGTCACAACTCATCTCACATAGCCCGAGATGGACGTTTAAAACCAACTAGTCACCAAAGTGTTTAATTTAGTCAAATTATGTTATAAACATTACTAATAAAATTGGAAATAATATCTTGGAAAGGTTTGATGTCATTTAGGAAATAAGAACTTTGCAGTTGATATGTTTATTAATAACAACTATAGTATAAGAAAATTGAGTATTATAGAAAAACACGCTTATAAATTATATTGATATTGGTAATTATATAATGAAAATGTAATAGCGAACATTATTTAAGCAATACAAAAAATGTTTCTAACAGTTGCTTTACATATAATCTAGCTACCGTTGTTTAAATTCAAAATACTATCATTTATAGTACATAAGAAACAAAGTTAAGAAACAAAATATAAGGCTTCTTTGACAAGGACGTTGGCCAACCTTACTTGAACTTTTATCTACACTCACTAGACTTTGTTCACCAACTATCAAGCCCCTCTATCTGAAAAGTTTAGAAAATAAAGTAAAATGAGTACAAAAATACTCAATGAATAGATATTCCAAGTGGAAAACAATTTGGTTAAACCAAATATAATAATGATCTCAAATAAGCATAATAAGCAGTTAAAATCAAATTGTGATCCACTTGAAATATCAAAGCCATTGTTGCTTTTAAACTTATACAAAGTTTAGTCAAGTAAAACACAAGCCTTTACAAACATTAATACAACCTTTCACATGTATTAACCATCCCTAAACAAGCACAACAACCATGCCATAACATATGCTGGAGAAATCAATATCAACAAGTAGACTTAGGCTTTTTTTCTTTCTCCTTTATTCTTTTCTCTTCCTTTACTTTTCTTTTCTAAGGAAATGAAGTTTATTCTCTTTCTTCCTTAACATATTCACACAAAAGCAATCAGCTATGACTTTAGAAGGATCTAGAGTCTATTTAGATAATTAAAAATGTACAATAATCCTTTTCGCCCTTAATGAAACACCTAAGTTACTTATAAATCCTTGAACTTTCAATTGTGCACTCTAGGACATTTATTTATTACAATTAAGTCCAAATCATCCTAAATTTTTTAATTCTCACTCTTTACTTTATTTTTATTCCTAATCCATTTTATTCTCAGAATTTCATTCATTTTAAGTATAAGCAAAAATAAAAAATTCTCACTCTTTGATCGAGTACAAATCATGGTTAACCTGATACACTAACTTGACTATAAATACTAGCTTATACTTAAATTCTATCAACATAACTATAAATGCAATGTATTATGAATATAATTGTACCTATAATTCGGGTATAGATGTGACAATTGGAACCCTGGTTAACTTTTTGAAACCATTTGTGCACAAATTTGCACAACTGCACGATTTGCGTTCAAATATGTGTACAAGTGCACATCTTGTTCATTTATTATTGTCAATAAGATTTATGAGTTTAAAATGTTAGGATATATGTTTAAGATAATGAAGATGCAATTAGATCCTTGGATAACTTTTTAAAAGCCATTTTTACATAAATTTGTATAAGTGCATGATTTACGTTCAAACATGCGCATAAGCGCACATCTTGTGCATTTATTAATGTCAACAAGATTTATGAGTTTAAAATGCTATAAAATGATTTTAGTATACTTTATATGCAATTAGAGCGTTGGTTAACTTGTTTAAAACCATTTGAGCACAAATTTGTACAAGTGCACGATTTGCATTCACACATGTGCACAAGTACACATCTTGTGCATTTACTAATGTCAATAATATTTATGAGTTTCAAATGTTAGAATACGTGTTTAGGATACTGAATATGTAGTTGGATCCTTGGATAACTTGTTTAAAACCATTTGCGCTCAAATTTGCACAAGTGCACGATTTGTGTTCAAATATGCGCACAAGTGCACATCTTATGCATTTATTAATGTCAACAAGATTTATGAGTTTCAAATGTTAGAAGACATGTTTAAGATATTGAATATGCAATCAGATCCTTGGATAACTTGTTTAAAACCATTTATACACATATTTGCACAAGTGAACGATTTGCGTTCAAACATGCGCAGAAGTGCACATCTTGTTCATTCATTAATGGCAACAAGATTTATGAGTTCCAAATGTTTGAATATGTGTTTAGGATACTGAATATCCAATTAGAGCCTTAGTTAAACTTGTTTAAAACCATTTGTGCACAATTTGCACAAGTGCACGGTTTGCGTTCAAACATGGGCACTAGTGTACATCTTGTGCATTTATTAATGTCAACAAGATTTATGAGTTTCAAATGTTAGAATATGAGTTTAGGATACTGAAAATGCCATTGGATCCTTGGATAACATGTTTAAAACCATTTGTCCACAAATTTGCACAAGTGCATGATTTACATTCAAACATGCGCACAAATGCACATCTTGTGAATTTATTAATGTCAACAAGATTTATGATTTTCAAATGTTTGAATATCTATTTAGGATACTGAATATGCAAATGGATTCTTGTACAATTTGTTTAAAACCATTTGTGCTCATCTATTTAGGATACTTAATATGCAAAGGGCACATCTTCTGCATTTATTAATGTCAACAAGATTTATGAGTTTCAAATGTCAGTAGATATGTTTAAGACACTAAATATGCAATTGGATCCTTGGATAACTTGTTTAAAACCATTTGTGCACAAATTTGTACAAGTGCAAGATTTGCGTTCGAACATGCATAAGTGCACCATGTGCGTTCAAACATGGGCACAAGTGTACATCTTGTGCATTTGTTAATGTCAACAAGATTTATGAGTTCCAAATGTTATAATATGTGTTTAGGATAGTGAATATGCAATTGGAGCCTCGGTTAACTTATTTAAAACCATTTGTGCACAAATTTGAATAAGTGCACGATTTGTGTTCAAACATGCGCACAAGTGAACATCTTGTTCGATTATTAATGTCAACAAGATTTATGAGTTTCAAATTTTAAAAGATATGTTTGAGATATGGAATATGCAATTAGATCCTTGGATAAATTGTTTAAAACCATTTGTGCACAAATTTACACAACTGCACGATTTGTGTTCAAACATGCGAACAAGTGCACATCTTGTGCATTTATTAATGTCAACAAGATTTATGAGTTTCAAGTACTAGAATATGTGTTTAGGATACTGAATATGGATTTGGAGACTTTGGTAACTTATTTAAAACTATATGTCCACAAATTTGCACAAGTGTACATCTTGTGCATTTAATAATGTCAACAAGATTTATGAGTTTCAAATGTTATAATATGTGTTTAGGATACTGAATATGCAATTGGAGCCTTGGTTAACTTGTTTAAAACCATTTGTGCACAAATTTCCACAATTGCATGATTTGCATTCAAACACGCGCACAAGTGAACATCTTGTTCATTTATTAATGTTAACAAGATTTATGAGTTTCAAATTATAGAAGATATGTTTAAGATATGGAATATGCAATTAGATCCTTGGGTAACTTGTTTAAAATAATTTGTGGACAAATTTGCACAACTGCACGAACATTCAAACATGCACACAAGTTCACATCTTATGCATTCATTAATTTCAACAAGATTTATGAGTTTCAAATGTTAGAATATCTGTTTAGGATACTGAATATGCAATTGGAGCCTTTGTTAACTTGTTTAAAACCATTTGTGCACAAATTTGCACAAGTGCACCATTTGCGTTCAAACAAGGGCACAAGTGTACATCTTGAGCATTTATTAATGTCAAGAAGATTTAAAGGTTCCAAATGTTATAATATATGTTTAGGATACTGAATATGCAATTGGAGCCTTGGTCAACTTGTTTCAAACCATTTGTGGACAAATTTGCACAAGTGCACGATTTGTGTTCAAACATGTGCACAAGTGAACATCTAGTTCATTTATTAATGTCAACAAGATTTATGAGTTTCAAATTTTAGAGGAAATGTTTATGATACAGAATATGCAATTGGATCCTTGGATAACTTATTTAAAATCATTTGTGCACAAATTTGCAAAAGTGCACGAACGTTTAAACATGCGCGCAAGTGCACATCTTATGCATTTGTTAATGTCAACAAGATTTATGAGTTTCAAATGTTAGAATATTTGTTTAGGATATTGAATATGCAAATGGAGCCTTAGTCAACTTGTTTAAAACCATTTGTGCACAAATTTACACAAGTGCACCATTTGCGTTCAAACATGGGCACAAGTGTTCATCTTGTGTATTTATTAATGTTAACAAGTTTTATGGGTTCCAAATGTGATTATATTTGTTTGGGATACTGAATATGCATTTGGAGCCTTGGTCAACTTGTTTAATGCCATTTGTGCACAAATTTGCATAAGGGCACGATTTGTGTTCAAACATGCCCACAAGTGAACATTTTGTTCATTTATTAATGTCAACAAGATTTATGAGTTTTAAAATTTATAAGATATGTTTAAGATACGGAATAAGCAATTGGACCCTTGGATAAATTATTTAAAACCATTTGTGCATAAATTTGCACAAGTGCATGATTTGCGTTCAAACATGCAAACAAGCGCACATCTTGTGCATTTATTAATGTCAATAAATTTTATGAGTTCCAAATGCTAGAATATGTGATTAGGATACCGAATATGGATTTGGAGCCTTAGCTAACTTATTTAAAACTATATGTCCACAAATTTTCACAACTGTACATCTTATGCAATTAATAATGTCAATAATATTTATGAGTTTCAAATGTTATAATATGTGTTTAGGATACTAAATATGGAATTGAAGCCCTGGTTAACTTGTTTAAAACCATTTGTGCACAAATTTGCACAAGTGCATGATTTGCGTTCAAACATACACACAAGTGAACATCTTGTTCATTTATTAATGTCAACAAGATTTATGGGTTCCAAATGATATAATATGTGTTTAGGATATTGAATATGCAATTGGAGCCTTGGTTAACTAGTTTAAAACCATTTGTGCATGAATTTGCATAAGTGCACGATTTGCGTTCAAATATGCGCACAAGTGTACATCTTGTGCATTTATTAAAGTCAACAAGATTTATGAGTTTCAAATGTTATAATATGTGTTTAGGATACTGAATATCGAATTGGAGCCTTGGTTAACTTGTTTAAAACCATTTGTGCACGAATTTGCACAAGTGCATGATTTGCGGTCAAACATGCACACAAGTGTACATTTTGTGCATTTATTAATGTCAATAGGATTTATGAGTTTAAAATGTTAGAATATGTGTTCAAGATACTAAATATGCAATTGGAGCCTTGGTTAACTTGTTTAAAACCATTTGTGCATAAATTTGCACATGTCCATGATTTGCGTTCAAACATTCGCACAAGTGCACATCTTTTGTATTTGTTAATGTCAATAAGATTTATTAGGTTCAAATGTTAGAAAATCTGTTTAGGATACTGAATATGCAATTAGATACTTGGCTAACTTGTTTGAAACCATTTGTGCTCAAATTTCCACAACTGTACGATTTGCTTTCAAACATGCGCACAAGTGCATATCTTGTGCATTTTTTAAGGTCAATAAGATTTATGAGTTTCAAATTTTAGAATATATTTTTAGTATAATGAATATGCAATTGGATCCTTTGATAACTTTTTTAAAACCATTTGTGCACAAATTTGTATAAGTGCACAATTTGCGTTCAAACATGCACACAAGTGCACATCTTGTGCATTTATTAATTTCAACAAGATTTATTAGTTTAAAATGTTATAAAATCTGTTTAGGATACTATATTTGCAATTAGAGCGTTGGTTAACTTGTTTGAAACCATTTGTGCACAAATTTGCATAAGTGCACGATTTGCATTCAAACATGCACACAAGTGCTCTTCTTGAAACTAGATCCATGGATAACTTGTTTAGAACCATTTGTGCACAAATTTGCACAAGCGCACGATTTTCGTTCAAACATGCGTACAAGTGCACATCTTGTGCACTTATTAATGTCAATAAGATTTATGTGGTTCAAATGTTTGAATATGTGTTTAGGATAGTAAATATGCGCAATTGGAGACTTGGCTAACTTGTTTGAAACCAATTGTGCTCAAATTTGCACAACTGCACGATTTGCGTTCAAACATGCGCACAAGTGCACATCATTTGCATTTATTTACGTCAACAAGAGTTATGAGTTTCAATTTTTATAATATATGTTTAAGATAATGAATATGCAATTGGATCCTTGGATAAAATTTTTAAAACCATTTGTGCACAAATTTATGTAAGTGGACGGTTTGCGTTCAAACATGTGCACCAGTGCACATCTTGTGCATTTATTAATGTCAACAAGATTTATGAGTTTCAAATGTTAGAATATATGTTTAAGATACTGAATATGAAATTGGATCCATGGATAACTTTTTTGAAACCATTTGTGCACAAATTTGCACAATTGCACGATTTGCGTTCAATCATGCGTAAAAGTTGAAGCGGGTAGAATTGTATACCCTAGTCTCTAGGACTTAGATAGAGCAAGTAGGGTGTCGAACACTGGGAATGTTGTATTTTATTTTAACCAAATAGATAATAAAATGGATAGGCAATATATTAATAATGGAAGTTGTTGGATTATTCTAACCATTCTAATATACTACTACACTAATTATTCTAAATATCAAAGTAAAGATGGTTTATTAGAACTACAATTCCAAATTAATCAATGAATCATAACAAAGAATGAATACATGCAATGATTGGAGAATATGGTCTAAAATCCTTAAGTGCAACCATCGTTGATCAAATAAGGGCATTTCCATATAGAGTCTATAAGTACTTTTGTATCATTATAGAGATAAACAAAAACCATGAAGTTCCATGCCAATTCCTTAATCCCTCAAAGTGGATTTTTTGTTTCCAGGTACTTTCCTATCCTTTAAGTGAATTCAATTGTTTTTCCACCAAATTACCCCAACTTTCGTTGTGAAAAATTGACTAACACATCATATATGGTGATCAAGCATATATATTTCAATTAAACACTTAATTAAAATCAAATCATGCATGTACTATAAAGAAAATAAAGATGTAATTCATTAAGTCATTCTTCCTTGCAATTCTAACAAACAAAGGACTTAGCCAAGATACATGATTGAGCAATAACAAAAACAACAATTAACAACATAGAAAATGGAAAATAAGAGAAAAGATAAAACCCTTTTTACTAAGTCTTGATGTTCCTTCTTCTTGGCCTTTGTCTCTTTTTAATTCTTACAAGAAAGACTCTAATAAAAACTAAAATAAAAGGTAATGTCTAATAATCAGCAAAAGTCCCCCTTTTTTCTAGCTCTTGTTGTCCTCCTCTTTATAGGCCTCACATTTGAAAAGGCATCACTTGATACGAAAAGTCACCTCCCTTTGCAAATGCTCTGACTTCAAGGGTAGTTTCGTCCATTTAAATGGCTTTAACTGTCAAATGTTTCTTCATGAAACTTCTAGATCTTTTTCTTAGCTTTCCATATCAGTTTGAATCATCTAATTTGGATGTCTCTAGAAGAAGTTAAGACTGAAATATGAAAACTACTCAATCCGGAATCTTCTAAGTGTTTTGCCCTTGAAACGAGTCGTGCCAAGTGTGACGACTCGTTTCAGTTGCTCTTCGTAATGAGTCGTGCCAAGTGTGACAACTCGTGATAGGCTTCAATTCTCCAAAATTGATTCTTTTTGCTTTCCAACTTGTTCTAATCAACTCCAAGTCTTTTCCAAGCATGAATTGAGCCTAAAACATGTGTAAAACCTACATAATAATCCATAAAGATAAAGGGGTGAATACAATAACCTAATAACAAAATAAACATACTAAACTTAAGAAAACTAAATATAATTAGGACTAAACTACCACTAAATACTAAACATATTTGCATTATATCAATTTGGATGGAGAGAATCTATTTTAAAAGCAAAAAGTGACCAACTTACAAATGAACCTTATATATCCCTATAGTAAACTTATCAAACTGTATGATAAATGTGCATGTTAGGTATCTATTGTGATGTTTATGAAAATCATGCACCTGGGCATATGAGGGACATGAAAATTATGCATGACTTGATGTTGTTGATTTTTTATATGGACTATCTATATAAAAAATGCATGATTAAGTATTCACCTTGATGATTGCAAACCCTATGCAGTTAAGCTCTAAGGTATGCAAAAATTAGACGAGACCCAACTGTGTGTTACTTATGTTGATGGTACATGTTAATCATGATGATATGATTGATTCATTCTCGAGTTTTCATTTATAAATGTTAAAGAGATTGATGCCACTTAAACCCAAGTGTGGATCCACTTCCCCCCTTGGCTATAAATCAAAATCCACCAAAGAATAGAAATGGGAATGCCCAATCGAGTAATAAGGTTGGAAGGGAGTGTTGTTTGTGTTTGGTTGGTTAATTTTATATGAAATACTAACCAATTCTTTTTCTTTATTTCTTCTTTTTGTAGACTTATAATAATAAATCCTTTTCCTTTGTTGTGTAGTCTTCTCATGCATACATTCAAACATGTAGATTCATCCTTAACTTGTACTTTTTATAGCCATGTCACATGAACAATAAGCCCATTGCATATGCAAGCCATGCGTACATGCTAATCCATTTTCTTGCAAAACATTACATGCATACCCTCAATGTCACTTTCACTAACTTTGCGATTTTATAGTTGTAACTTCACAAAACAACCTTTGGAAAGAGAGTTAATAATAGTTAAATTTTAAAGAAGGAAAAATAAACTAGGAACTAAAACCAAAACTTCAAGGACAACTTAAAGAGAGCATCTAAAGATTTATAAGAGATGGTAGCATCGTTGATATCCTCTGAACCCAAGTCAAGATTGCCCTTAACTAAGCCCTAAGTACCATGGATAGGAAGATCTTTGTCAAATGTATTACAAATAATGAGGGGTTAGCTTAATTCTGCAAGTGTATGGATCGTAACAAGTAGTAAAGTGATAAATAAGAGTATTGTGCCCACAAGGAAAAGGATACTAAGTATTAATTATGATGATGTTTCCCCTAGCTAACAATATTGAATTAAAATAAATTATCCTAGCCAAACAAACAAATATTTTAATTAAATAAATTTGATATAATTAACTAAACTATATTCTGTATCTAAAGACTAGAGCTTGGATTTGCTTTACTAGTCAACACTTGAATTACGGGATCATATCTATTCATTGACTATAGTCAAGGGTAAATTACTCTAAATTTCCTAAATCCTCTCTCGAGGTCATTTAAGCATGCCAAAACCAACCATTGCCTATTCTCATAGTCAATCAATTGATTAGAGTTTATTAAGTTTTTTAGCAATTTATTAATCCTCGAAGGATTCATCTACTCTCACAATCAAGACTCCTAAGTTTTATGAGCATATGAGATAACAATTCATGCAATTCTCATTATTAATAAATCATATCATGCCTAAAATTTAACTAAGAACAATTAAATCAACCAACAAAATTGACTACAAACCAATTTATTACATAAAAATAAATATCCCAATAAGTGCTAACCTAGTTACACAAATCCAAACCCTAAAAAGGTTTAGTTACTCATAATTAAGTGTCTAAACACCAGAATTTCCAATTCAGTAGATTGCATCATGGAGATCTAACAAGCCCCATGACTAGATTTTTAGAGTGTTGTTCTACATTCATAATGAATGGGGTGCAACTAGAAGTTATTAGATTGATATTTTTTCTTTTCTCATTCATTAATAGAGTGAAAAGATGGTTTACTGCTATGCCACCCAACTCTATTAATACCTAGCAAGAGATGTACATTACATTCTTCAACAAATACTTTATGCCTGCAAATGTATTAAAGGTTAGGAATGAAATCAATTAATTTTATTAGAGAGAAGATAAAAGCTTTTATGAATTTTAGGATATATTTACAGACCTTTAGAGACAATGCCCACCATATCTAATATCAGCTTGGAATTTGACTTAATATTTTTAAAGTGTTAATCCTATAGTCATGATTAATATTGATGTTGCTACTGGAGGAACAATCATGTCTAGGACACTAAAAGATGCACTAAATCTTTTTGAAGAGATGAAAAACACTCAAAGTCTGTGGTCTAATGAGAGAGTTATGCCAAGGAAGGGTGGAACACTTGAAATGGATGCACTAACTATGGTAAATGCAAAATTGGACACCTTGACAAAGATAATGGACAATATAAGCATTAATACAAATTTATTCTTCAACTCCTTCATTTTGTGAGCTTTGTCATAGTGGGCATCCTACCATTGAGTGCCAAATTATACAAAGTTTATCCATAGAAAATATAAACTATGTGGGAAACTACTACAAGGGTCAATAACAATAGAATCCTATGCTAAGTAATGCATATAACCAAAGTTGGAAGAGCCATCCATATTTTTCATAGAGTAATCAAAGCAATAATCAGTGGAGACCTCAGGGACCACCTGGTTTTAAAAAGTCAAATGCTCATCAGCAATCGCATTTTCAGCAAGAGAAAGCTTCATAATCTTCCTTGGAAATTAAAATAGAGAAATTAATGGTTATGATGGAAGCCAATATGAATTAGTAGGATGAAACTACAAAGGGACTTGAAGGGAGGTTTGAACAAATGCATCAAGATACTTAGCTCATGTTTAGAAATCACTCATCTTTAATTCATAATTTTGAAGGTACAATTGGGGTAGTTGGCTAACTCTTTATCCATAAAGAACCAAGGGGCTCTTCCTAGTAATATAAAGAAGAATCCTAAGGAACAATTAAAGGCAATCACCTTGAGGAGTAACATAGAGTTAAAACCACCAAAAAAGCATAAATACATCCAGATTGAGGAGAATGAAGTAGAAAAAAAGTGAGTAGGTTGAAGTGCAAGTAGAAGTAGAGGTAGAAGTTCAGAATAGATAGTTATGATGGAAACTAATATGAATCAATGAGATGAAACTATAAAGAGACTTGAAGGGAGGTTTGAACAAATGCATTAAAATACTCAACTTATGTTTAGAAATCACTCATCTTTAATTCATAATTTTGGAGGTATAATTGGGGCAATTAGCTAACTCTTTATCCATAAAGAACTAAAGGGCTCTTCCTAGTAACATATAGAAGAATCCTACAGAATAATTAAAGGAAATCACTATTAATTCATATTAGTAACCAAAAAAATAGTGACAACATCCAGACTGATGAGAATGAAGTATAAAAAGAAAGTGAGCAGGTTGAAGGCAAGTAGAAGAAGAGGTAAAAGTTCAGAACAAGAGTCAACATAGGTCACTACGTTGACCTAAACCATATGAGCCACAGGTACCATTTCACATAGGCTAAGGAAGCAAAAGCATGATCAACAGTTTGCAAAGGTTTTGAATATGTTCAAGAAGTTACACAGCAGCATCCATTTGGTAAAAGTTATAATATAAACTCCTAAATATGCAAAATTCTTGAAGGAGATTATCTTTTGCAAGAAAAAAACTATAAGATTTTGAAACTATTACTCTCAAGGAGTGTAGTGCCATATTCTCTACCAAGCTTTTCTAAAATGTAAAAATCTAGGAAGTTGTAGACGGCGTGGTTTAGCGCACATTTAAGTATTTGGCAACCATGAAACTATTTGAGCTCAAGGCTCCAGGGAACACACTACTATATCACAAAGACACAATGTGGAGATGAGGAGTCACCACCCAAGGTAATAACTGGGACAAATCGAAAGTGGGGGTAACTCAATTCCCTAAAAGAGAGTTAGCAGCACACCGAGTAGATTCTGGGTACGGAATGCTAACTTTTTTTAGTCTCGTGTTCGTTTAGAATTACTTTATTAATTATTAAATTATTCCCTAATTACATACAATTTCATATTAAACCCTATTTAACATTCAACTCCATGCAACTAGTCACATGAAAAGCCACACAAAAACTGCATTCATTCAAGGCGAAGCATCCCTATGTCTAGACTATATTGATTTGATTAAAGTTAGCTAAATCTACATATTTTATTTACAATTGAAATGGAAAATAAAGGCAGACCTACATTTTAATTTAATTAGTGAGCATAAATCTATTATTTTTTAATTCTAAAGAAAATGATCCTAAGTCTACCAAATTTTAAAAGGGAATGAAATTGGATTGGATTTGAATTAGTGAGCCTATTTCTAATTAATTTGAACCTTAAAATGATCTTAAATTTATTTATTTTAAAATGGGCTTATTTAATAGGCTGAGTTATGTCTAAATTAATTTTAATTAAACTAAGGTGGGCCTAAGTCTAAATTAAAATAAATGGACTTAAATTCATTTTAAAGTTATTTAATCCAAAACTAATTTTAATGAGTTAGACCTAAATGAGGCTAAAAAGCCCAAAACGAATATGGAACACAAAATCAAACCCAAATAACAAATAAAATAAAATAAAACATTCATATAGTGTTTCTAACCTAATTTTTACATGCAACCTAATTAACTACAGCCATCATTGATTTTAATTAGGGTTTACCAAATTGAACCTAATTTACAAATTAATTTTAAAAGAACAAAAAAGTAAAGGGTTTCACTGTTTCCCATTATCGGGGCTATTACAAGTCCTACATACAATAATAATTAAAATACAACCTATAAACTAAATAGACAATGAAACTACCATAAAACACATAAATAAAAAAAAACCAAAATAAAATACAAAAATAACACAAAAACTTAACACTAAATGGAATTATAACATGGCCTTAATCCATGGCATTCCATGGATCTTCATGGGTTCGATTCTTAATCCATTCACTGGTAACTTCTTATTACTCCCACCATTTGCCATCATAAAAGAACACAGAAAACAAATAAGGAATCAAAATATTAACAAAGAATTAAAAATGAAATAATCAAAACAAAACAAGAAAAATAAAAGAAAAAGCAGGAATAAGAATGAGAGATGAATGAGAATAGATGTTGTATCTATTCTCCTCAGAGGTTTTGTTCATTGTTTCTTAGGAATTGAGTCTGCAGATATGATTTTTGTATCTTAGGCTTGATTGCTTTTTTTTTTTAAATAACTTCTCCAGAAAATAAAAAGAACATATGAACCCCAAAATAAACCCAGAAGAAAAGATTATTTTTAAGTATGCTTTTCTCTCTTTTTTTTTTTGAACTTTTTCTGCTAAAACTAAAAAAAGACCTCTTCTTTACATAAAACCTATAGGTTTTATAAAAGAAAAAAGAAAAATCTAAAACATATTAATTACAAGAGATAGTGATAATACATAATTATCCCTCAAAAGAGGTATTTATCCTTCTTTTTCATTATTTTAATTATTTTTATTTATTTTTTAACCAATCAAAATTAAAAGAAATTTTTTGAAAAACTAAAATTAAAGGACAAAACTCGATTGGACTTGTGCAATTCCGACCGAAATTGTGTATTTCTAATTTGAAATACATAATTTCAACCGAAAATGTGCAATTTCGACAAAAAATGTGCAATTCCGATTGGAATTACATATTTCTAATCAGAATTACACATTCCTTATCCGAAAAGTATCACTTTAGCCCCATTTTTAATTTTCTTTATTTTAACATTGATCCACAAAAAAAAATTTTTACAATCAAGTCCTTAAAAACATTGCAATTAAGTCCTGTGATTCAAGAATTGAAATCCGAAGACCCATTTTGAGTAAATTGTCATTATTGGATCCTCTATCGCATCCATACTCAACTATCTCGAAATTGGGTGCTTACAAGAGTCCCATCATACCTTTCTCTGTTGATAATTTAAATTTTCAAAAAGCTCTTTTTGATTCAGGTGCTTCTATTAATTTAATGCCTTTATCTGTTTATAGCAAACTTGTGATAGGAGAAGCAAAGGCTATAAATATTTGTTTGCAACTTGCAGATAAAATTATCAAGAAACCTAAAAGAATAGTAAAGGATGTCTAGGTGAAGGTAGGAAATTTCATCTTTCTAGTGGATTTTGTTGCTCTAGACTTCGAGGAAGATGAAGATGTGCCTTTAATGTTGGGAATGTGTCATTACTCTAATTTTGACACATTCCTAGTATTAAGGTGTTAAAATCATAAAATAAATGGTAAACCAAGAATAGAAATAAGAAAGAGATAAAAGTAGAGGAGCATATATGAAAATGATAAAGAATAAGAAACAAAGATTATATCTATAAAATAAATAACAAAATTAAATAAAAAAGAGAAGTAAGAGTGAGGTGAGAATAATATAATATTATGAGCATGAAACATAAAGAGTAATAAAAATAAATGGAATATAAAAAGAATGAGATGGAGAAATTGACATTTAATAGATAATACCAATAGTATATTTAATTGTAATGTAGATAAGCACACACACACACACACACACACACACACACACACACACACACACACACACACATATATATATATATATATATATATATATGCAAACACATGATTCACACAAGTGTTAAATAAATTTAGGGTGCATGCAAAAATGATGCATAATGCAAGTTGGGGTGCATGCAATATGATCTAAATTTTGAAATTCATGCAAGAATGGTAGTGATGCAAGCCGGGGTTTATGAAAGGATTCATCTAAAGGATTTAAAAATGATTCATATGCATGGTAGTGATATGCATAAGGCAAATGATATGCAAATAGTCACATGAGATACATGAAATGCACAAATGCAAGAGAGAAAAAGATATATTAGTTAATAATGATCATAAGACAAAGGAAAAGAGGTTTGTAGAAATTATCAATAAGATATTAATCACAAGAAATTTTGTTAGAGACAAAATAAAAACACAATCAATAAGAATTTGTCCTTTAGAAGTGTCAAATCATCCAATAATAGTCACTCAGCACTTCAAGGACCACAAAATTCATGCTAATCACAAATAAAGCAAATTTACACAAAATAAGACTCAAAACTAACACATAATCATCATAAAAAAAGTGTAATCATATCAATACGCTAAGATCAAACTCAAATAACACAATCAAGCAAATCGAGGATCAACACCACTAAACGTAAGCAAATGTAATCAACACACAAAATAAATAAGAAATAGGATCAAATACTCATAATTACAATCATAGACATAAAGCAAACACCTTGATCTTAATCATCAACCAAAAACCAAAATCAAAACATAAAAGAATAAGAAGATAATAGAAGTTTGAAAATAAAAGAAAAATCATTTAAAATAAAATAAATAGAAAAAAATGAAAGAAAATCATCCTAGGACCATTTAGGTTCATTTAGATGATGTATAATCATTAATAAATGCATAAGAGCCTCTAGAACCATCCTTGGAGTCATTTTAAAGCAACAAAAGCAAGTTTTTAAAGCTCATGCCTGTTTAGCTAGATTTACCCCTTGGATGGTAAGTTTTTTCACTTGTTCAGCTAGTCTAAGAGGTGTGTTTAGTAGGTTTAGAAGAGCTTTAGCCAAAATTGTAAGATGAATACCGGTTTTGACATAAATAGTTGGTTTTGCAAAGAACAAACAACTCTTACTCAAAACACGAATTTTAATAACAACAAACCCATAAATAAAGACACAAATCAACGAATTTTGTTAATAGTATTTCCACTCAAAATTTGAGATTAGAATAACCAAAAATAAGAGATTGATTGAGGAACGTGAGATTCAAGAAGATAGGAAAGTATGTGTTTGTTTAAGCCCATATTGAACTAAACACCATGAGCCATAACCCAATTTCAAGTTAGTGAAATTCTCAAAGCCCAAAGAAAATAAGGCCCAAATCTAATGACAGCTTGGTGACGAAGTAAGAATATTTAGGAGCAATGAAGAATAAATTCTTAAACGACTTAGGGATGTAAACCAGGAACTATTACAGGAATTAATTTCTCAAAGGAATGATGAGTTTTGATGGAAATCAATTGGGGAAATGAATTCATTTGATTATAAATATAGGGAAGGATCAATAGCATGACACACAATAATTATTAAAGAATCATCATTAAAGATCATCATCAACCAATCATTATCAACACTCTGCTTTTTCTTATTTTAATTGTTTCAGTTCTTAAGCTTGTATTCAATTTCATCAGTGCAAAATTTCTCTTTTCATTATTCAATAAATTTTTATTTTTCAATAATTATTTAAATTATAAAGTCTTTGTTAAAATTTAAGCAAATTAAGGTAAAGGCGCTTGAGAACCCTTTTCATTTAATAGAAGTTAGAAATTTTATTGAGGATTATCTCCATACACTTAAATTCAAACCATCCCTGGTTCACCAAAAATTTACCAACAATCTTTTAGCACGCTTGGTGGGACCCATTTCAATAAAATGCCAAAAGTAAGAAGTGGAAAAGAAAGTTATGAAGTTGGAGACTCATCCAATAATCCACCTAAAGAATTAGGTGATGCCCTTGAAAATCAACTAGAATAAAACTTTGTGCCTCATGATCAAAAGAAGGGCGAGGCACCTATTAACCATACAAGCCAAAGTTTGGAAGTTGTGGATGCTGCTAGTGAGAATGTTAGCGCCCAAGCTATTATTGCAAAAGGCATAAAATTGTTACAAGACTCAATGTCATAGATGAATAACTTTTTCCACCATTCCCTACAGCAAATCAGTATTTCTGTCAATAATAATATTGAAAGAATTTTACAAGATGTCATAAACACATTTACCAGAATTTATGAAAAATTGTCCAAACAGGTTTCCATGCCAAAAGTAATGAATCAAAAGAAATCTGGAAATTCATCTACTAAACTTGTTCCAGAAGAAGTTTAAATTACAATTAATGATAGGTATATTCCTCCACATCGGAGGGATGAGTCTGGAACAAACAAAAAAAAGTGACTAATTATAATAGCCCTAGTGGCCAAAACAATAATCGCTTGAATAATAACAAACCTAACCATCAATTTTTATGGTAGGACCAATCCATTTTTGTAGCCAAGAATTTATAATCATAAAGGAAGAGGCACGAGGGCAACACTCCCTAAGGCTACAGGCCAGTTCCTTGGGTTTAAGCACTATTTCCCTAAGCTTTTGTACCGCTTTCCCATACTCTAAGGATGGGAATTGACTTGGATGTTGTATGATATATTGTTTAGGATCTATACAAAATAGAGTTGTGCCAAATTGGTTGTCTTGAATTCTACAAGCCATATTTAGATGCAGTTGATAGAGATAACCTTTACCTAAGAGGTTATCGTATTCCAGAATTTCCTCTATTTTCTAAAGAAGATGAGAAATCAACATTAGAACATATTTCTTGCTTTACAATTCAATGTGGAAAACTTGCAAATTATTAAAATTTCATAAATTTTAAGCTAAGATTGTTCCCTAATAGATTGACAGGGACAACTTTCACCTAGTATGCAATTTTGCCTAGGAATTCAACCGTCACTTGGCAAGAGATGGACCATCAGTTTCATACTTAATTCTTTAGGGTAGAACCAAAGGTATGCATAGCTAAATGTTTTAGAGTGACTCAAAAGGTTAGTGAAAGTGTGGACCTATTTATGTAAAGGTTCAAAAGGATGAGAAATAGGTGTAAAATATTTTACTTAAAACTGAATATGTCAAGATGGCATAAAGGGGACTTGATATCCAATCATGGAAAAAATTCTAAGGTATGGAGTTGAGAAATTTTTTTATAAGCTAGCTACTAAGGTGAGTGAGTGTGAAGAACTGCTAAGGGAACAAAGTTAGAAAAGGAAGGCTTCTATGGGCACTTACTTTCAAGAAGTTTTGAATTCTAAAATTACTATAACTAATCTTACAAACACTAGTTCTTATGCTTGTCCACTTTTAGAGAGAAAAGCCCCAGAAGCTTGGAAGAAGCCCCAAGGCTCCAATCCTCAGGATCAGTATATGTTTGAAATATTAAAAACTGACCAAGAGAAATTCATTAAGCTGCCTCCTAATCATAAAATGCCTACTAAAGAAGAGTTAAGGGGAGAGATTATTGTAATTATCAAAACTCTTGTAATCAAACTACTAATATTTGTTGGGTTTTTAAAAATATGATACAAGATCGCATCAACAAAGGTGTGCTAAAATTTCTTGAGAAGAAAGGTGCAATGTTGCTAGATGAGGATCCATTTCCACCAGTAGCAACAGTTAACTCTATTAATGTTGATATGAGAACTTTGTTGGGCTTTAAGAAAAAGATTAACAAGAAAGAAGAGAGCTGGCATACTCTTGGTGAACACTCATGAAAATTTGACTATTTGGTGAGGTATTTTTAAATCTCCCTATGTAGATATTCTTAGGTGGTCAAGAGCCCCAACTGGCTTGAGAAATAAGCCTAAAAGGAGAAATCAGATGGCTAATCTAATGGCACAAGGCTAAAGAAACCACCACAATTAGAAGCAGCCAAATAAACCTAGAAACCATTGGAAACATATTCCAAACTAGAAGTTTTCAAAGACAGAAGGAAAGTGCACAATTTAAGAAGTAAGGCCAATATATAAACCTAACTTCTTGAGGAATACTTACAATAATTATAGGTTTAGGCCCAAAGAAAAAAAAACATATTTACAAAAAAATTCAATAGGAAGTAGCTAAGATTTATTGTGCCACCACCTGTAGAACCAAACAAGTAATGGCATCGCGTAAAGCACTGAAAATTTCCTTAGCAATTGACCCATAATCATAAAAGGAGGTTTTAGAGGCAAAGGGCTACTGAGAGAAAAGACAAAGAGAAATATATACAACAGGTGGAACTTGACAATAGATCCAAATTCATGAGAAAAGCCATAGAGGATCCAAACTCCAGTAAAGAAGAATTTGTCTACAGCTCAAATGTTCCACATGTGTAGTTTAAAAAAGACATGGAAACTGACAAAGATATTGAGATTACTTTTGAAGTAAGGGGTGAACCATTGCCCTTTAGATGTACTGCTTCATTCATCATTCTACCATAGGAGTTCATGCTACAAAAAGGAGAAGAAGATTTCATTGAACTCCATGAAACTCGAGGGGCAAACTCTAATAGAGAAACGAAAGAGCATCTAAGTGGTGTTATAATGTAGGCCACTAAGCCAGATCAACCTAAGAGAGTCGTTCTAGAGAAACCTTATATAGAGATGACTAAACACATAAACTATTGTATATCAAAGCTCACCTCAATGGCAAACCTTTCTCTAGAGTGCTTGCAGATAATGGATCAGCTATAAATATGATACCATTCAGACTGCTGAATTCTCTTAGTAAGAATGAAGATGACTTAATTGTTAGGAATTCATGATACAAACAAGTAGTGAAAAATAAAATTTTAATCATGAAATCCTCACAAGATCCATGTAATTCGATCAAATCGATTTGAAGAGGGTTCCAAAATCTTACCACAGATTAAAATAGGTAAGATAGTTGGAAGAATGAGAGGGGGTTCACTCTAATGACACCCTATCTTGAGCTTTTTGTGATTCTTCATTAGATTAAGATGCCGCCAATTTAGCCATGCCCTCTTCTGGTTTCCACACAAACAAAATATCCAAAATAGTATTGGTGTGCTAGCACCTTTCACAAATTCATTACTTTTCTCTCTGTATGTTTTCTCTCTTATTATTTTTCTTAAAAGAATAGAACAAGAATAAAAATGAGATACTGAAACCTCTGATCAAAAGGATGTGTATATACTCATCCTTTTTAGGTTTAGGATTTTATTTTGTGTATATGTGTGTGTATATATATATACATGTATGTATGAATGTTATCAGAGTTATTAGCCTAGGGGGGGTCACCACTCCTCTATCTAAGTTCCTTTGATGCGGTATCAAGTCAGTGACTTGTCTTTACCCAAGAAGAGGCGAGACTCTTCTCTTAAGACTCAAAGGACCGCAATGTGAGCCTTCTTGTCTGTGAAGCGTTGCCTAAGGCTATATCGCGAGGTATGCGAGTTATATACTGGGCAAATAAGCCCAAGTCTATTTTGGGCATGTTCTAAATGTGTGACCCTGTAGGTTCACATAATGTTGGCAATAATTCTAAAATTTTATTCATAGCCTACAAATTATAAGTGGTCTTTAGTAAAATATTATGACTACCCAAGTTGTGTGAAGGCTAGTAATCTGATATAATCTAATCCATAGTATGTGTTATATTCCTTTTATCATAAGATACATTGATCATACATGAGGCATGGTTTATGTCATCCTTATATTATACAATCATTTTATTTCTTAATTCTATGTAAACTGATGCTAATAACTTATTATTAAATCTTTTCATCATGGCCATGCAATTTTTTTTCTTTTTAATTTATGCCTATATATATCTTGTCATAATATATGAGGGAAAAATTATTTCTCAATCACTCATATTTCCTCATATAATTCATTTTATATCCAACAATAACATATTCTACCACTCTGTTAAAGATGATGTTAGAATATGTCAAAATAGAGAACTCATTATGTAGAAAGCCATAGTTAATTCAAGTCAGAGGACTAAAATAATACTTTTATGATGAGAATCATTTATAACAATTACTCATGTATTAAAACATACTATCTCAATTATCCATGAGAATCCGTAAGTTGACTTAATATTTCATATACATAATTAGTAAAATATAATCATCAATCAACATCATACTAGTCTTTATTTATTATTGTTCCAATGATAATGATTGACAGGGGATAATTTAGAATAAAATTTAAGTTTCACCTAAGAGTTTTACTTCCAAGTCACATACTTGATGACCTTAAGAAGAATTACTATTCTAGGAACTTTTTGAATCAATAAATAATAATCAAAATGTCTCTTTATTAATAAAATGGAAATATGATAAAGTCATAGTATGGGCATTACATAATTGGCCTAAGGCATAACACTAACATTAATTTTTACTGACATAATTGTATCATCATTTATAACAGAAGTGATTAGAGTTGCAAGAGTATTGCCAATTAAAATTAATATTGGCAGTTGACGCTCTCTCAATGCATTTTTTGTCATAGAGCCAAGTGCTAGTTATGTATTACTTGGATGAGACTGCATTCTAGCCAATTGGTGTGTGTTATCCTCTCTACATCAGTTCCTATTATTCTAGAATAATGAAAAGTTAAAGTAGTCTAGGTTAACAATAAACCATTTAGCACTTGCTCAGACAAGTTGGAGGCCAGTTTCTATAATGTGGATCTTGGGTCAATCAAACTCAAAGGGAGAAGAGCCAATGGTGACCTAAAATATGCCTACCTCTATAAGGAAGAAATGAAAGAAAGAGTCTAAAAATAGTAAGATTTAATCTATAAAGAAACTGCCATTGTGCCATATACATATTAGTTGATAGAGAAACCCATCATTGAAGAAATCGATGAATAAATACATAGAGAAAGAATTGTCAATAACTACAGCTACTATATAAAAGGCTTTTATGTAGCGAACTATAGATAAAATAAATAGTGAATAATTAGAAGTGAATACAATAGAGATTATTAATGAAGAAGAACCTAAAGGGGGTGCTGACAAACTAAAGCTGGAAGATGTACAAGAAGCACCACAACATTTGCAAGATTATCATCATGAAGTATAAGACCCTTTAGAAGAAATCAGCCTCGACACAGATAAAGATCCAAGGGTCACTTATATCAATTCCTTGTTGAAGGAAGATATGAAAATAGAGTTGATTGCACTGTTAAAAAAGGTCAAAGATTGTTTTGCATGGGATTATATAGAAATGCTCAATTTAAGCAGAGAGGTAGTTTAACACCGCCTCTCTATTAAGCTTGAGTTTTATCCTTTCCAACAACCTCCCATGAGAATGTCAAATGAGGTGGAACTAAAAGTCAAGGTCGAAATTGAAAACTACTTAAAGTTGGCTTCATTAGGCCAACCTGTAGGTATGCTGAATGGCTTTCAAATATAGTCCATGTTATGAAAAAGAATGGAAAGCTTAGGGCGTACATAGATTTTAGGGATTTAATTTAGCCACCCTAAAAGATATTTATGTTATGCTTGTTGCTAACATATTAATTGATGTTACTGCCAGGAATGAGCTTTTGTCATTTATGGATAGCATTTTAGATTATAATCAAATATTTATTGCTAAAGAAGATGTATTAAAGACTGCTTTCAGGTGTCTTAGGGTAATTAGAACTTTGAATTATTGGTCATGCCTTTTGGTTAAAAAAACATAGGTGCTACTTACCAAATGGCCATAAATGCTATTTTCCACAACATGATTAGTCACCATATGGAAATGTATATTGATGATATAGTGGAAAAATCTAAAAGAGCTTCTGATCATGTTTTTCATCTAAGAAAAAGTTTTGAAAGATTGAGCATTTATCATTTAAAGCTTAATCCTCTTAAATGTGCTTTTGGTGTGCAAGTTGGAAATTTTTTAGGATTTCTAGTTCACCAAAGAGGTATTGCGATTGATAAAAATAAAGAAAAGGTTGTGCTTGAAGCCAAGCCACCCCAAACTAAACAAGAACTACAGAGATTTCTATGCCAAGTTAACTATCTCAAAAGGTTTATTTTTAAACTAAAGAATTCTCTAATTTGTAGAAATTGAAGCACGAGGCTGAATTCAAGTAGGAAGAAAGGCATCGAAATGCCTTTGATAAAAGTAAAGATTATTTATATAAGCCACCTGTTTTAGTTCTCCCAAGAGAATGAATACCTTTGAAATTATATATTTTATCCATAAATGTGTCCATTAAATGTTTATTATCTCAAAATAATTCAATGGGTCATGAGCAGGCTATTTATTACTTAAGTAGAATTCTAACTCCTACTGAGATTAAGTATTCGTTGATTGAAAAATTGTGTCTTACTTTATATTTTTCTTGCACCAAATTAAGACATTATTTATTAAAATATAGGGTTCATGTTATTTGACAAAGTGATTTTATGAAATACATGTTGAACAGACCAGTGTTACCAAGAAAAATTGACAAGTGACTGCAGAGCCTAATTGAGTTCTCATTGGTGCATCATCCCTAAAAGTCAATAAAGGGACAAGCATTGGCTAAATTTTTGGCAAATCACCCTACCCAAGGGATCATTGAAGAAGAAGACATCCCTGTATGTGAAATTGATATTTAACCTTGGTTACTTAAATTTGATGGCTCTTCAATAGAGAAATCAAATTGAGTGGGAGTTGTGATCACATCGCCATCTGGAACCAAAATAGCTCTTAGTTTTACTCTGGACTTTAAATGTACTAACTACCAAGCTAAATATGAGGTCTTAATTATAGGCCTTGAAATCCTCCAAGATCTTAGTGCTAGAAAGGTATTAATTATAAGGGACTCTCAGCTTGTCCTTAGGCAATTGACAGGGGAATATAAGTGCACAAGTATTTCTTTCGCACCTTATTTTACTACAGCTATTCAATTGGTTGATTCCTTTGATAATGTATCTTATATGCATGTACCTGGAGAGTCTAATTAGGAAGCTGACGAATTATCTTAAGTTTTATTTAGACCAAGAACGTCAGAGGAATTAACTCATAAATTGATTTTTTTTTTGTAGAAAAGAGCTCATCCATGTATCCTCAAAAGGGGAATGCAAATTGAGACATTCAATTATCATATGAATATAGCAGGAGACTAGCATGCTAAAATTAGAGATTATCTTAAGAATCCTATGAAAAAAGTGACATTCAAAGTTAGGGTTCAAGCATTGAATTATGTCTTTATTGGAGAATGAATTATTTAGAAAGACTCATGATGGTTTACTCTTAAGGTGCCCTTTATTACCGTATATAATAGAGATTTTGAAGTAGGTACATGAAGGTGTCTATGGAGCACATTAAGCAAGCAAGAAAATGAGATGGTTGATGCATAGACATGGCTACTTCTAGCCATCTATCCTAAAAGATTGTGTGACTTATTCTAAAGGATACCAAGAGTGTCAGAAACATAGGAACATTCAAATATTACTTTTTGATGACTTCTACCTTATGATAAATCCATAGCCATTTAGAGGGTAGGCTATTAATCTTATTGGTAAAATTTACCCTGCTTTATAAAAAGGCCATAACTTCATCATAGTTGCCATTGACTATTTCACTAAGTGGGTTGTGCCTATTCTTATGAAGAAAGTAAAGCAAAAAGATGTCATCGCATTTATTAAAGAGCATATCATCCACCATTTTAGGATTCCACAAACCATTATTACATACCAAGGTACAATGTTCATTGGTGATGAAATGAAAGAATTTGCAGAGAATTATGGTATTAAGCTCTTGAACTCCACTCCTCATTATTCCCAGGAAAATGGTCAAATGGAAGCCTCGAACAAGATCTTAATTGGCATCCTTGAAAAAATGCTTGAAGATAATCCAAAAGATTAGCCTAGAATCTTATATGAAGCCTTATTGGCATATAGAACTTTTAAAAGGGAGGCTACAAGCTCCAGCCCATTTGCCCTTACCTACGACCATGATGCAATTTTTCCTTTAGAAGTGTGCATACCTTCTAAGAGTAGCCAAGCATATTAACTTGATGCATGAGGAGTTTTCTAAGTCTATGTTGATAAAGCTAGAGAATGTGAATGAAGAAAGACTTAGAGCTCTCACTAGTATGATAGTTCAAAAGATGAAGATATCTAGATTTTATAATAAAATAATTAAAAAAGAAGTTTGAGGTAGGAGATTTAATTTTGAAAGTAATTCTGTCACCCAAGGTTAAAGATAGAGAGTTGGGTAAATGGTCCACAAACTGCGAAAATCCATTTAGAGGTCACCAGGTATTACATAGTAATGCTTATTGGTTGGAAATTTTAGACAAAATCCGACACAAAAGGTTTATTAATGGAAAATAACTTAAAAATATTTTCCCACTATGTGGGAAATAAGGGAAAAGCTTAAAAGTTATGTACCTAACCTTTGGCTAGAAAATTACCATTGCTCCTTATTGGTGGTAGTTTTTGTTTTGTGCTTGTGATTGTAAGTTGGCTGTAGAAGCCACTTTTTAAAATTAAATAAAAGAGTTGTTCTTTTTAAGTTGTGTTAATAATGATAAATTTTGGTTGAATGATGATATATTTGCTATGAATAGTAATTCTTGCAAAATTTTGGTAGCATTTCTGTTGAAATTGCCCAATTTTAGGATGCATGGCTGTGGTGCTTAGTGTGTAGTGATGCAAACAAAGAGATACTAAACAAGAACTTTTATTAGAAAATATCAAGTCTTGTTTACCAACACAAAGGTTTAAAACAATGTCAAATAGAGCCAGCAATAACATATCAAAGTCACAATCATGGAAATAAGGCTAAAAATATGGTCACCAAATATCCTAAGTCACCACAATCATCCATAAAACTAGGATCATGAAATAAAAAGAGAACTCAAATAGAGTAAAAGTCAAACCCTCTAAGGGTGTCCTAAATATCTAGGCATTTCTGCCAGGTAATCATGGCTTCCTATTCTTGTTTCCTCTATCCGATCATAGCTTCTTTTTTATTAGCTAAAGCTTGCCCCATGCCTTTGACTTTAAAAACAGTGGTGCAATACTCAGAAACTTAAATCTTGTTCTTTTACAGTAGCTCTCCTCTTTAAGCCTTTAAAACCTAGAGGCTAGATTCCAATTCCTCAATCTCTCTACCTATCGATCAAAGGATGCTTTGGCCTCAGCTTCTGATGCCTTCATTTGCTTGATATTGGCTTGTTCATCCAGAAAATCTTCTCTTTTTTGATAAAGAGGCTCAAATGTTTAGAAGCATCTAACTGAGAAGTACTAGCATCATCAATATGACAAAAGATCCATATGTCCTGGTCCCTTAAAGTAGAAATAGCAGTTGACATGGAACCATGCTCTAGAATGCTAAGATCAGCAAGCAAAATGGATCTCAAGGTTTCCAGTAAAGCATTGATCTCTAGATTTAAGATTGACTTTAATGATTCCTTTGCTTTGTTAATCTATACTTGGTCAAGTATTGGACTGATCTCAGTCTCTGAGGATGTGTCAAGAAAGCTCAAATCAAATGACAGAACCTCATCCTCAATAGGGCACGAAGACTCAGGTTCCTATAAGTGATACACATGTATGATGGTTAGTAATTTTCAAAATGAATTTTAAAATATAAGTTAAAATCATACCTGAATAGTGGGAGATATTGTGGGATTTAAAACTAGTGTAGCTTTCTGGAATTAGATAAACAGAAAGGAAGGTTTTCTTTTATGGATGAGGAAGGCATTGAGGTAAGTGAAAAAATGGGCAAGGTAGGCATCTCTCCCTCGTAAGTGTCAGCTATAACAAAATGAAATCCATTAAAATTTCATAAATTAAATATGAACCTAAAAGATTGAGGTTTAAGAGTTACTTGAGCCTAGGTGCATTTGTTCCTCACTGTCATCATCCTCTGTAGTCTCCACTTCTACATGTTCTTTTCCTTTTGAATTAGACTTTGAAGCACATAACCTTAAAGATTTATGGCTAGTAGGTGAAGGTGGAAGTAATGATTTCTTCCTTTCGCTTTGCTTGCTTTTCTTCTTAGCAAAACTCTTAGGTCCCTCTAGTTGAGAGGTGGGACCTGTAATACCTATAAATCTTAAAATAATTAGTATCTTAAGCAAGCAAAAAATAAAATAAAGAAGGTTTCATTTGAAAAGGGAGTTATTACTTTTAACATCCTCAGGAGAAGAAAAAATTAACTCCTTCTATCTTGAATGCCACCATTGTTCATAGTTAGTAGAATCATCATGTCTCATGGTAGTAACACAGAAATGTAGATACCTCAAATCACTTTAAATCTCCATTACAACCTCCTTAGAGCAAGAAAGAGGATCGATACCATAAAGAGGTACAATATCATTATCCAAGGAGGAGGGAAGGCGCTAAGCTTAATTAAGGACTACATAAGAATGTTAGATAAATCTCAAAGGTAAAGAGAGTGCTAGGGAGACCACTATCATGCCTAAAAGCATATCGACCACCTAAGATAAAAGGCCTAAGAGAAGTGGCGCTACAAAAAATTTGCTTATGAATTAAGTCTATAAATTAAATGAAGTAGATGAGCCACTTAGGCTTATCAAAGATGTTTTCAAATAAGAACAACATATGCTTATCTCTACTAGTTATCCTAATGAAAAAAGAAAAGAGTTCATTGTGTTGTCGAGAACATTCATAAGAAATTAAATTTCTCCAATATTCAGAAGTGAAGAGACACTGGGAGATGATGCCTGATCATTCAATTCAGGAAAGTAGGCTAAAAGCCAAACTTGGAGAAACCATGTTGCACCACTTCAATAGTGAAATGGTTCTTTGGTCACTCTCTTCCTTAGGCTAGAATATAAACTCCTCATAAAGATACAACCCAGAGCAAATTGGTCCCTATTAGCTAAAGCCTTGGCCAAAGGTATTCCACACTTGGTCTACCTGAAGTTAGACAAAAAAAATATGTGCACACATAAACCTAAAGAAAATCAATATGCTCTTCATTGGTAGGAGGACCAAAAAAAGATAAATAATGGGTGATTACTTTAGAAAAAGTATTAAAAGTCCTACAAGAGATGTTTATCTTAATATATTGGGATTCATTAATCAAACAAACTACATCATCCCCAAGAAAAGGTAGGCTGGGTATAATGAAAACATCTAACAAAGTTATAGTCATGTGACTAAAAGGAAAAATAAAGCAATTACATGAAGGGGACAAAAACCTAAGTGTAGTTGTGATAAGGGCTGGTTGGTAAGAAATGGGCTATTGAGACACTGTGAAATGCCAAGCTTGTCCCACATAAGTCTATTAGAGGGAGTTAGTCTTTTTACCAATTTACCCTAGTCACTAGAAGGCCTTACCTAAGATTTAAGGTGAGAAGGGGCAGCTCTACAATCCTTTAAGAAAATAAGATCATTCGTAAAAGAGCCAAGGTAAGGCAATTGAGGTCCATCCTTGGGGATAGAACATGGTGCACCAGGTAGTAAAGTAAGCGGGTTGCCATCCTTCCTTTCATAAGAGAATAATCTAAAAATTATAAATCAGGTTAGTAATGAAGTGTAAAGCAATAATGAAGTGAGTGAAAATGGCAAAATTCTACCTAATAACAAGGAAGTCTGGGCAAGGATCTGTGACTATATCTTTGATGATCTTGAACTTCATGTCCTGTGAAAATAAAACATTGGAAATTTGGTTGAGAGTTTGAAGAAAATAAGCTTCGAGATATGAAATATCTTAATCTCGTCTAAGTCATCTCCAAAAAGAAGTGGTTGACTAGCACAAGGAGTAAACTTTAAGGCTATTAACAGTTCAAACAAGAAACATACATTATGAAATTTTAATTTAATAACTTGGTGAAAGTTTGAGGAAATAAGAATTACCCACTCTGCAATAAGAGTGATGTCATGAGTATTGGAAGCTAGAGGGGTAGAAGAAATCCCAGACACTCCAGAGGTGAGTGGGTTCATTTTTCCTATAAAAGAAAGGATAAGGGGTTGTTAAAATGATCATGGTAACCACAAGAAGTTCAAAACATAAAAGTGAGAATAGCACATGGGAATTCAAAGCAAATGGAAAATCCATAATTATCCATTATTAGGTGAGCAAGAAAACCATGTATGCTTTCTCAAACCAAGAAAAATAAATTCAGATAATTCACCAAGCTGTAGAAAAAGTACATTAATAAAAGCAACAAAAGCACTAAGACAAAGATTGGCCAAACATAAACTCACAAATGTCTAGCATGGCCAAAAGTTGTGCAAAATATGTTATGTAAGGACTATAGTTTGATGTTTAAAAGAAATTTTCTAAATTCAAAGGCCATTGATTGGAAATTAAATTTTGCAAATGCTTCTTGGCTACAGAAAGTCAAAAATCTTTGTTACAAATTCTTAAAATCATGAACAAGCAATTTTGGCAATTTAATTGCCAAGACAAATAAGGAATTTGTTAAACAAGCATTTAAAGCTGAGAAAATGAACAGATAGGTATTAGAAACCTTAGCTAAGTTAAACACCATTGGGGTATAGGCAAAAATATTCAAAATGCTTTAAATTGTCATAAATTTATTGGCTAAATAATGCAAAATTTTACATTATTATGAAGATGAATGATTATATAGCCAATAAATTTTGCTTAAAAATAGGGAAGCTTCAATAAAGATAAAGCTTGTTAAAAATCTTAAAGATTTTATTAAAAAAATAGCAAGAGTATTTATTTTTGCCAAAATAGATAAATAAAATCAATGTGCAAGATGATACATCAAAAATATTTTTTTGCAAAATATTTTAGCTTGTGGAACTAAAATTGGTAATTAAAAATTACAATCTCTTGCAACATTGTATTGGGATGTTTTAAGCAAAGTTATTCAAACAAAACTAGTTTGGCGATTTGTTGCTAAAATCAAGCTTAGTTAATAAAGGCTCAAAGTTCAAAAGCAAAATCAATGTAAGGCAAATTCATGGCAAGAAGGAAGTAACAAAAGCAATTGGTGAGTCAAGAATTTTAAATGAGAAAGGAAGGCCTTGGTGAATCTTGGTGGAATTAAAATAAAATAAAAAACATGGCAAGAATGTATTAAGAAGATAGAAGTTTTTCCTTGAAAATTTTTTTTTTTTAAAAAGGATTCAATGAATACAAGCCATATCTTGAATAAACAAGAGTATTAATTTAAGTTGTCTTGGAAAAACAAGAAAGCAACAAAAATGGGTTTCAAAAAATAGTCAAATTTCATGAAACTTTCCCTAAATGCTTAAATTTTTTACTAAAGAAGTAATCATCAAGGTAAATTCACAATTCCCCAAACAAATTTTCACAAAAAGTGGCAAAATACATAGATCCTTAACACCACTCAATTTAACTCACAAATTAATGATAAAAGGCATTGGGTGCAAAGCAACAAATTTATTCCATAAATTTCAATGATCAAAGACATCACGTGTACAAAAAAATGCCCAGAGGATTATGTCTGTTTAGAATTAGCCAAATTTCATCAATGTTCAAAATTTTTTGGCTAAACCAAACAAATTACAAGACAATTGTTGATACTCAAATTTTGACGGTCCCCTAAAAATCTGATGATGAAGGATTCTTGTCATTTAGACAGGGGGAAAACTCCTTCGGAAGTATTCTCGAGCGTGCTTAGATCGAGAAGAAACTCAAAAGATACCAAAAAGCAACCAAAAACCCAAAATATACCAAAAAGATACCAAAATCCAATAAAGAGCCAACTTGGGCCTGAAAAGGACAAAAAAGTTGAGGAAAAGCCCATGGGGGCAAGTCCACCCACGAGCTTGGGTTGATGACCTATAATTATGGGTCATTCAACCCTGTCTGTGGGTCAAAAGGACCAAACTTCCCCTACATGGGTCAAGTGACCCACGCGCATGGGTCATTGACCTAAGCTCTTGGGTTAGCTTAGCCCATATATAAAAAAAAATGTTTTTTCCTCTTTTAGAGGAGGAGAGTGGCATAAACTTTGAGGTAGACATTTAGTGAGAGAAAAACCTACTATTTTGGAGCACTTACCAAAATCCAAAAAGAGCCAACTTGGGCCTGAAAAGGACCAAAAAGTGGGGGGGAAAGTCCATAGGGACGAGTCCACCCACGAGGTTAGGTTGATGACCCACGAGTGTTGGTCATTCAACCCAGTCTTTGGGTCAAAAGGACCAAACTGTCCCTGCATGGGTCATTGACCCAAGCTTATGGGTTAGGTCGGCCCACTTATAAAATAATGTTTTTTCCTCTTTTAGTGGAGGAGAGTGGGACAAACTTTAAGGCAGACATTTAGTGAGAGAAATATCTACTGTTTTAAAGCACTTTCTCTCCCTTCCTCCTTCTCCTAAAGCATTTGGAGACCTACATACCCTAAACACAAATCAAAAACGCACTTTTCTCTCATTTTTTGTCTTCGGATTTAGACCATTAAATCTAAAACCAACTACATCTTTGTCAAAGCACGCATCAAGGGTAATCACCCGGTCCCTCTGAGGATCTCTCAATCATTTTCTAATTAAAAACATCATTTTTGTTATCTTTTTAATCTTAGTTCTATCATTTTTCATCATTTTTGCATCTTTATTCATTTCATTGTAAATATTTACTATTGTGAATAAAGTTGTGATTTTTGTGGTGATTTGAAGTTTGTGATTAAGATATGTAGAAGGGGAAGGAAGTTCAGGTTAGATCCAGGAGTGTTTGCATTCATTTTTGCATATTTCCATCATTTTTGCATCTTTTTTTTCCATTTACATAAAAACGGGTATTTTAGTATAAAGTTAGCATTTTTATTATTGTTTTTGTATCATTTTGATTTGTTATATTTACAGCAGCATTTTTATTTATTTTTCTGCATTTTCTCTTTTTTCTTACATTTTTATCATATTTATGTTATTTATGTTATTTGTGGTAAAATTGGTATTTTTATCATAAAGGTAATGTTTTTATAGTAAAAATATCAACTTTATTACTCTAATATTTTTGTTTCTGTATTTTTATTTATT